>JAHZMU010000653.1:0-12071 GCA_027743725.1 Rambutsinella grinnellia | reverse complement strand
GTGTGAAACATTGTCATGGTTTCTCATAACCAATGCTTTCTCACTTCACATGCTTCATCATAAATGCACAGCCGGAATGATTTTATTACATTATAGTTTGTAGGATTGTAAATATCTAGTACATTTTTAGGATGTATAAACTTGCAAACTCAATTCCTCTTTCATTAGCCTAACGAATAACGAATCGTTTTTAACGATACAAATAATTCTAATTTCATGTTTAATTTCATTGCATATCATATTATGCATTATGCAGCTTTCATTACTTATGCAAGTCTTCAATCATTTATCAATTAAATCATAAAGTCTTCCTAATAAAAAAAAACAAGTCTACTGGCTCTAAATCCCTAAAGATGATTTGCATGATCTTTTGATTAATACGAGTTATAAGTTTCGTTTTCCTTCGTAAGCGTCTTATTATGCCCTGGTTGTTCTTTTCCACTTAATAAGACAGAAAGAATTACTAAATAACTAAAGATCCGTTTTCACTCTAAGCCATCAGTTAAACCAGCTTCGATACTCGTGAGGGAGTGAACCTGAAATCATAAATAACATAATCAATTACCAAATGTACACTTTCTTTTAATCGAACTGAACATTTACGTAACCATAATATTGTACCTCTTCTTGGGTAAAACGTATGGCGTGTAGAATATTTCATTAAGTTTGTAACCGACGATGTATAAATATCCGCAAATCGAAATAATCTTTTAGAGAAAAAGGTAGGATTCAGATGAGTTCGAAACAAGCTTCCAAATTGCTGATTGAAAATTACTTTCGTCTTCTTTCTGTTGGGGAATCAAATACATGTGTTACTATTTATTTAAAGATGTATTACTAGTAAAACTTCTATACTCATAGAAAATACCTGATGCGGTTTCTCTCCTGCCACCAATCTTGGATTATTGCTTGCGTTTCAGGATCTTCAAGATCTTGATATGTCTCTAGTAATGATGTCAAAAACTGTAGCCAATTCATAGCAAACTTGAAATCCGGTGAATTTAGGGTATCAATCTCGTGCTAAAATTAATTTAATTTCAAAGCAAAAAATTCTATCATATTATAATTACTAATCAGATTTTTGATTTTACCTCTAATTCTTTGATAATTGCACCTGTACGCCAACCGTGATGAAGAGTCACCTCTGCCAAATCAGTATATGCGTGATCACCAAAATACACCACCTTTTCGCCTTTCCAACCGGTCAGTTTCTGAAATTGCTTTAAAGTTCCACCATAATAGATTTTTCCTTTCTCCAACTTTGTTACTTTCTCCCACAATCTGGCATCCCGGTCAGGATCGTATACACGAAACGGAATACCATCACTAGTAAAGAAATTCGGTTTCCTCGCGGATACAACCACGACATCAAATAATTCTTGCCAGTCTTCTCCAACTGTATAGCTCAAGCCTTTGTTTCTAAATTTCACAGAAAAAATCTCTTTACTCTTTGTTACTACATTGTAAAATCGCTCTGTTTAAATATCAAAACCCGTTACTTACATAAACTGATAGGGGCTATTAGTAATGAGGAAAACATTATTTCCATTCTCCTTCAAGGTTTTCAGATACTCTCGCACAAGTGGGTCGTACTCCAAATATTGTTCCGGGTTCTTTGACACAATTTGATGCATTACCGGGTGAATGCTTTGTACAGATTCCTGTAAATTTCACACAGTATTAATGCGCAAGTCATGACATTTTACATAAAATACTAAAAAAATATTTTAAATCCCACCTTAACATCTCGAAATAAACTTTCCGGGTGGTAATCGATTCCGTTCTGATGCATGTATTCTGTGACATTACACAAGAGATTCATCTCGGGTAGGGAGAACAAATCGGCCAACTGTGCCATGTTTGCAGATCTTTAAAGAAGGTAATTTTAGACACATTAGTTATAAAAGAAATGTCAATACGGCAAAGAAGAACATACTCAGTACTAGTTGATGTTCCATGGTACACTGGTTCAATGTAAGCTACATCTATTTTTCGACTTCCGTATAGCTCCAAAACTTCTTCGTCTTTTACAGGAGTCAACCCTATTGATTAAAAAAATATAATTATGATAACTTCATTTATAATAAACTTAACATCTAACAGGTAGTTAACATTCTTCACCTCTGTATACAGATCCTAGTTGTACTTGCATGAAACAATCAACTTTAAGCAATAGTCCTTTCTTTATATCATAATGAAGTCCTCTGACAGCGAACTTGGGATGATATTCCATATTCCTAATCTCTTCTGGGTACTGTTAGAATAAGGGAAAATGTTTAGTTTTTTCTGTGTAAAATATAAGCAAAGTGGAAGGTACAAATGCATCTACCACAATGAAAGATTTTTTAATTTTTTTTCCTTTTTGGAAGGAAGGAAAAGGAAGGAAGGAAAAGGAAAAAAGTGAAAAAGTTTAAATAAAAATTACCAATCTATTAGTAAAGTTATTTGAAATTCATGCATAATTATGTTTACATTGACAGAAATGTAATGCATCATCATAAGCCTTTCTCAATTGCCCCTTGAGATCAACCGCAGTGTCTAATCCATTCCGTTTTAAGGTTCTCTGCGTGTCACTACTCTGGTGCAGTGGTTTCCTACTCGGCAAGCTATTAATTATAGGAGGGGGTTTCCTCACAATGTTTTCCGAGGTTTGAGCAACGTTATTTATGCTTGATGAATTTCTTCTGCAATGACTGCTGCCGAGAGTGGCTTCAAGGGTGTCGTTCGTCTTGGTATGTGTAAGTGGAGAATGTTTGCCTCCCTTTTCCGTTAAAATGTCAAAGGGTGCCTTAGACGAGTAACTGTTCACAGCTCCTAAAACACTAGCCAATCCATCTCTCTGATGATGATGTGGTGATAAAGTAATGATCACTGCGTTTCCAAATCTCAGTCTGTGCATTGCAGACATTTTGTTTACACAGGGTTAGAAATATGAAATGTGCGACAGGGCAAATATGTAGAGGTGTGGAGAANTGCCTCCCTTTTCCGTTAAAATGTCAAAGGGTGCCTTAGACGAGTAACTGTTCACAGCTCCTAAAACACTAGCCAATCCATCTCTCTGATGATGATGTGGTGATAAAGTAATGATCACTGCGTTTCCAAATCTCAGTCTGTGCATTGCAGACATTTTGTTTACACAGGGTTAGAAATATGAAATGTGCGACAGGGCAAATATGTAGAGGTGTGGAGAAAGAGGACACACTTATCCAAACACTTGAACGAATTCTAAATGGGAGTCAGTGTGGCTTATCACAGACATTTCCATTTCTCACAAATTTCAGTCAAGTCATGGACTAGTTTTCGGGAGGAGGTATTGTCATTCCATCCTTGTCCCAGAGATGCTACATAGCATATGAAATCAAAAATAGTTTTATACACAATTATTAACCTCAAGCAATTTAATAGATTCGTACCTTTGACAAGACAATTTTGAAGTTGCTCAAAAGTGAAAAGTGTGCAGAAAACAACGCATGCCACATGTACACTCTCACGTACGCAGTATATGTAAGACGCTGGACAACAGAATCAGCTGCACGATCAATGCATGTGGCTCTCTTCTTGCTGCAAGGAAAAATTATATAAACACACTGAGAAAACTAATAAAAATGATGTAATTACATAAAACCTTATTTAACTACTTATGTCATTCATGTCCAAGAGGGCATGTTGACTACAGAAACGAGCGTCATCTTATTGATCTTATAAACTCTGATTTTGTAAATGTATGTAAAATCTAAACTGAATTCAACCCAAAAGATTATTTAAGTTGGACTCATTTACCTGATGCAAAGCATGAACTGTGTAAAAGTTTTTTTTAGCTTGAAAATCTTTTTATTTTCTCAGATAACTTGAGAGCGTTTACCTTCACTAGAATTGTGAGTGTGCCAATTCGGCATAAATCACTAGTTCAATGCGTGAAAGAAAATTATAAAAATATTTTGTTTAAACTATTCATTAATATGAAAATACTGAGTATAACTGTGTTATTGAGACCATTTAAATAAATAAATTGTACAATTAAAAATTACTAAATTATCTATTGTACTTTTATGTAGGGAAATGACACTGTTTTGTTTATGCCATTTTTTTCTTTTGTATGCTGCGTATCAACTTTTCTTCTACGACTCAATTTTGTGCGAAAGGAAGATGTGTTTGGCATGAGCAGAAAACTTGGATGATGAAATATGAAACGATGAAAGTTGTTACGAAAGCTGAGCTTCACGTCTGCACGGGTAATGGATGATCAAAGCATGGCATATCTATGAAAATTATGTATAAACATAAATATACATTTTATAATCATAATAGTCACTCATCGTCACAAAAAGCAAGGACATTTGGGGGTAACCCGATGAATATAATTAAACCCTGGACTCTGTCACAACATATGCCCGTAATGCGTTTCCGACATTTTGTCTCCGGTCTGATTTTTTTGTACATGCGTAAGCGATATCGCTCATTTCATATCGTATAATAAATCAATGTCCTTATAAAACTTAATTGGAAATGTGATGACATAAAATAGAAGAAGCTTTTAGCTTTCATCTTAACAATATTTCCTACAGGATATGGAGTGACATCCTTGACCGCACTAGCTCTTATCTATTGTACTTTCAATTTCGTCAATGAATGATAAAATTGACATTAATAGCTCATTGAAACCATTATGTTTTAATCCCTTTTTGCCATATGCTAAGTCAGGATTTCTACTGTTCGATAATTCAGCACAGCCAAAATATTCTAAAATATTATGTTACACTCTATTAAGTAATTTTGTCCATTCCGAACAACATTATTTATAGAACCATAATCAATGCCAACTAAACGAGTATTAATCATTTTTCATGTGTTAAAATATGAAATTTTTTCCGCTTCAAATGCATATTTTTATAAGAGTCTTCCTTCCGTTGAATAATCTACATCTTATAAGTTATAACTATTTGCGTTAACCTTGTAAGAAGTATTTTACCAAAATCCGAATGTTTTAAAAAAGCGGTATCTTGCCAAAAATGTTGTTGTTTACCCGTTCGTTGGATACTACTTTAAAGGCGGTTGGCCATATGCAAAATCGTTGTTGAATGCCAACTATGAATCGCAATTCAAATGCATGATGACCATGATGATGGATGACAGATACTTAATTACCTTCGTTTTCGCTAAGGTATTTTCCCCAACTGCATTTGCATTCCAAAAAGGTAACGTACCTCAAATCTAAAAAAAAGTTATAGTGCCTATTATGACAGAGAAAAATGGAGATGCTTTCATTTCAGAAAATGGTGGAAAATGGCATAGATATTATCTATAAGTCTCATACAATGAGGTAATAACATTCAATGGAAAACTCTCATAATCACATCTTTTTTTGTGTATTTCACACATTCATGAATTCTGTAGATGATTATTTTACGCAAATGTAGCTCACCCAAATTAAAATTAGTTATTCTCGTGGAACAATTTAAAAATAGGAAATTGCCTAGCGTCTCGGTTGGATTTGATGATGCATCGCTGGGATTAGATTTTGCCTTTTGCAGTAAATGGGTTTAGTTTTATAGGAAATCATGCAACCCATATGAATAAACAGCACGAGTCTTATGATTTATCCAGATATTTTGTTTATCTTATTTAAACACTTCGGTCATACCTACTAGAGAATCTCTAATTACATTAAATAAATGGTATGAATAAATCCTTCCTTTGTCGTCTTTGTGAATATAACCATTGACATTACGATATTCAGAATGAAAATAGTCAATCCTCCAAAATGCGTGGTCGCTTATAATTGCGCAAAAACATGGCTAATTTTATTATGAGTTATAGCGAAATCCTTGAAATAACATCTAAAGTCAATATCGGATGAGAGCACTAACGTTTATTTACATTACTCGCTATGAATTCTTAATGTTGGTTTACACCGGAACGAAATTTATTTTACTTTTCCTCCCGCCGTGACATTCAATATTGAAAAAGTGGAAGGAGATAAAAGGCTTGGAGCCAAATGTCGCCCAAATGCTGCTGTCAGAGATCTCATAAAGCCTGATTATAAAAACTAATTGATATTCCATGGTACTAGTAGGATGTATAAATGTGTGCTTAAGCATAATTAGATTACACATAATAGTCACATAATTTTTTCTGTTAGATTACATCTGACGATGACAATAGTGTAATTTTGTCGAAAGCTTATGAATAGATACTTTTAATAAAGCTTCTTTATTGTAACCCTTAAAGCCAATAATGTCTCATTATAGCTATGCTTTAACTATGGTCATATACACCGTTTATTCTTACTCCTGTACTGGACTGCACTTGTAATATTGGCTATATCGATTCAGGAGAAGGCCAAGGAGAACATTCAACTTTTATGCTCTGACCAAGCTCGAATTACCATCATCATCTAGTGGGTATGAAAACGCAGACTAAGATGGATAGATTGGTGACGCTCACTTCCTCTCTAGATTGAACTGTCCGAATCCTTCCGTATATCTCTGTAAAAAATCTCTTTTCTCCTGCGAAACCTACTAATATATTCATCTCCCTCGCTCTTTTATCTTTCGCCAGTGAATATATTGCATGAACCTTTTATTCAGATTTTCCCAAGTCTGAACATATCTCGAATAGTTTATTCATGGAGAAAATGCCGCTTTAGTTGGCTCTCTTAGCTTTTAAATATTTCATATCTCTCAAGTTAGCATATGAAAAGTTATATAACTAATGTGGCATCTGCCCATCACCTGTTTTTCATACTCTTGGAGATATCAATGACACACATCTCATATTTGAGTTGGCATTTCTGCCTCGTATCTCAACTTCCGCTTTTATATAACCAATGTGGCATCTGCCCATCACCTGTTTTTCATACTCTTGGAGATATCAATGACACACATCTCATATTTGAGTTGGCATTTCTGCCTCGTATCTCAACTTCCGCTGAAAATCAATAGAATTTTCAGAGAAAGTGACATTCCCTTATCGTTTCTTAAGCAAGGCCAAACTTTCTCTCGTGGCGCATTTTCTACAGCTTTTCCTCAAACGACGCAATTTAATTGCACTGCACTGCACTCAGGCTCTTGTCTAAAATTTACAAATTGCTCGTCAACCATTCACATTCTCAAGACTTACAAACCAATTTTAAAATTACGCATTTCCATTTCACTCAAACTGCATGACTCTCATTGTCTCTCATTCTCAACCGAATTCTATTCATTCCCCCGCTACATATAAGCCTTCGACTGTAATAACAGTGAGCGTTATGCTAAGCCAAAGTTTACAATTGCTCTCGTTTAATTCCCCCAACATGCCAGGATACATTCTCATCAGAAAAAAATTCAAGAGGAAATGCCGAATTGTGAAACTCTCCATTAATACCCAACTGCCTAATGGAGCGGTGGGGAATGATAGACTGGAATTTTCACTCCATTGACCACGAGCTTTCCTCCACCCTCTGAAATAAAAATGTACATTTGTAAAAAGCCCTCATGTTTTTCCCATTTTATAATGCTCATATTTATTACATGTTCAAGCTCTCTCTCTCCAGACGGGTTGAACTGATGGTTTCTTAAGACAATGCGAAATACCAAACGCATTATGCGTATTAAATGCGTAACGTAAATCGTTCTTTAAGAGTTCACTCACTTGTAAAGCAGAAAAGCACTTTTCAAGAAGAAAAAAATTACCAATCTTTTAATAAATTGTATCCTTTAATGCAACAAAACAAGTGGGATTATTTTATAGTAGGAGAAAAATGCATAAACATTTCAAGCGACATTCCCGAAAATTACTTCGTAATGGGCTGAGTGCGTGCTACAAGTTCCTTAATCATAAATGACTTGTCGTACAAATAAATTAGGAGTGTGCAGACCTAATGTGTGATATGATATGAGAAATGCACACTTTCACTATTGAAAACTCTTGATTTTTAAAACTCCGAAAGTATTTATTTACAAAACAGCTTTTTCCCTAGATGGGCCATTTAAATGTCCGGAAGTGTATATAAATATTAGAGTAAGGAATAAATATGCTCCACTTTAAACTATTTTATACTTGAAGCAATCTGAAACTTGATCTCAGTCTAAACAAATTTTATCCTTGTAATAGCTCTAGTGTACAGGCCATAAATAAAAGGAAACTGACATGTGACCTTTTCTTTTTTCCAGAGTTCATCTCTCTCTCCAATGCAGCGGGGAAATAGCTGGGTTCATACAGTAAGTAAATATTTCATAAGTATAAGTTCAGAAATCTGATATGACTTTTAATGTGTAGAATAAACACTGAATTTTCCAGCGGTCGTGAACTCCCAAAGATGCATCGCTTCACACATCCTTCTGATAAAGTGGGAATGAGTGCGGAACCCCAGAATAATTAGAAATTGCACTGCCCTCGGCATATTTCTTGTGAAAGGAGTGAAAAACTTGGAGAAACTAACAACAACCAACAGCCATAAGGAATACGGAACGTGTTCCTCGAAAAACTTATATCAGGAGAAAGTTTTCTCTATCTCCACCTTTCCATTCTCACCCGGAAAAAAGTCTACCAAGCAGGATATATGTGTGTACATTATGCAAAGAAATATTGACTATACCTACAGCCTCCACAGCTCACCACTTACATTATCTCCGTTCTTAACTTGAGAAAGTGAAAGTCCCTCGGGAGTGAAAGGAAGTGACAAGGCTGCATATATAGCTCTCTTTCATACAAATAACAGTCTGTATCCCCATGTGCGCCTCTTTCAAAGGATCTCTATGAAAAACAAACAAAGAAGTGTTGTGAAACTGCCTATCACATTTCTAAAAGCTAAAAATATCTCTACACATTTTTTCATATGTAAAGAGCTCCAAAAATAGAAGAGTCAACTCCAAACATCATCCAATTCACTAAACTACATAGTGGATCATTTTTTTCCCGAAAAATATTGCAAACTATATCATCCCAACCACTACACAATAACAGCCTCCACTTAATAATGATCATGTGAGTGTGTGAAAGTGCTCCGTTGGAATTTTTCCCAGTAATAAAAAATATCATCTTATAGTGAAAGTGTAATAGTAATATTCTCTCTATAAACTTTTACTCCCCACATCATCAACTATTGTAAGAACTCAGACAATTTCTCTCCGCGACAATTTCACCAGAACTTTCAAGAGGGAATATGAAAAATGGCTAATCTCCTTGATGGAAGCAACTCCACTTCTGATCAAGATAATAGCTCCACTAAAGTTGTGAAGTTGGCCAAAAATTATTGTAAACTTCATGCCAATCCTTGTTGTGAAGGAGGTGGTTGAACACCAGAGTAATATCACTCAATAATTCTTTGAAAAAAAGGAGAAAAACTTTCGGAAAATATTTCTTTTTAAAAAGTTACATTTTCTCTTTTTCCCAAAAAATTTCACACTCGATAAAAAATATATATTATGTAATACGCTCGCTCAGCAGTTGCACTCCAGTTGTGTGCCACTTTGAGAAAATTGTAATGGTGCAATGTCCCATATATTTTGTACTTAGTTGAAATTACATTTTTCCTAAAAAGAAGCGAAGAAGACGAAAAAAAGTTATAAAGTGTAAGTTTTTTTTCTTCATATGATATTTCAACATGTGTTTTACACCTTGTTCCACTAGAACAAAGGCTCATAAAACATTCTCAACTGTAATAAGATTATATTACCCCGAGTTTAAAAAGTATGAGCCTGTCAGCATTCACCGGAAAGGATAAAGGGAGACCCACTTCCCCATAATCGTATATCTGATGGGTATAATAAAAGTGGGAGTCAGTCAGTGGCAAAAATATTACGACTTTTGTCCAACCTGAGAAAGAGAAACCACCTGAACAAGCTTAGAGACATTCCCATTCTCTTACTTTTCCCCAACAATAATCTCAAGCGAATGACCCGGGATAACTGTGGAGTAAAGTGTGCCATGAAATAATAAGAGTTATAGTTTAAAGTGGGAATGACAATATATTTTTAAATCCTTTCAAGCTGATTTCATCCGTAGATTGAATTGGTCTGAGGGAAAAAATCTTATAACAATTTAATGAAGAAATACATTATCTTTTCTGGGGGAGAAATGACTTTGAGTAAGTAAAAAGGGTAAAGTTAACGACCCTTTTTTGCTAAATGGCCGGTGAAAAAAGCCTTTCTCTCCTCATAGTTCAGCTTTCAAGGAAGAATAATCTCGGTGTAAATCCCGTATTAAGTAATTAGGTCAGTAAATTCTTATCTTGGATTATAGCGGAAAAAAATAATAGAGGAGTAAGCCTCTTTTTATTAAGAAAGTCAGATTATATTCAATTTTCACACGGTATTATAAATTTGAAAGGAGACTTCTACCTTCTTCCTTTTCACTTTTTGTAATAAATTTTGTGTGCCACAGAGAAAGAGAGAGAAAACAGGCAAGTTTCTAATATCACTCTGTGTCCTGCTTGTCTAATGACCGTCATCGTAATATCAAGTGAAAAGGACATTTGAATGTGAGCAACAAAAGCTTCCCAAGCTAATAATGGAATGAACATATCTCACCAGCTTAAAGAAATTTCTCCCATCAGTTAAAACTCCTTTTATTCTAGACTAATAAGACGTGAGTTTCTCTCTTTCACTCTTATAGTGGTTGAAGGTAATAGGATTATTACAACGTCAACTCCAACTCGCTTCTTGTTCCATCATCTTTTCCCCACTCTTATTGTCTCATCACCATTATCTAACTCATCATGGCGAGCGAAGTGAATGGGAAGAAAGCGTTCCACTTTGTATCTGATGAAATGCCAACGACACGATCCCCATTTGAGACGAGCATAAGGAAGGAGGTTATGAGTAGTGACAGTTGTACAAGTCGTATTACTTGTGTTCCCCGAAATGATAGTGGTTGTGCTAGAACAAGTAGTTGTAGTAGAAGCTCTAACAAAGGAGTTATGAAAAGACTAAGAATCTCGCACTGGAGCCATCATCATCACTTAATGGTCATCATCACTTTTGCAGTCTTCTTTATCCCGTTCCCTCTGCTCCGCGCGAGCTTCCCGTCTCTAACAAAAGAGTTATGAAAAGACTAAGAATCTCGCACTGGAGCCATCATCATCACTTAATGGTCATCATCACTTTTGCAGTCTTCTTTATCCCGTTCCCTCTGCTCCGCGCGAGCTTTCCGATGGTGGCGGCTATTAAAGAAAGTAAGTTGTTTTTTAATTAAACCTTTTACGAAAGCATTTTGGCATTTTTATGAAATAAGCTATTTAACGATTGAAATTATTCAGCCAAAACTTTTTTTTTACCTTGCGCATCTCTCTGAATGATAAGTAGAGCAGCAACTCACAATCTCATTTTATACAAGCTCCTTGCACTTCAGACTCGTGTCTTGTTTACCGGAAGAAATACACTTCCCATATATTTTCTTCTGGTTGGTTGCCCCCTTTTAGTAGGAAAAAAATACCTTTGCTCGTGGGATTTCTTTACTCAAGGGCTTATTCATAGCCACACATATTTTAAAACTTTTTCTTTTTTCCATTGTGTGGATTGTGAATCCTCTTTCTCTCCCATGGAATGGAAAAAGATATATAGAAATTGCGAAACTGGATTGTTTGTTGGTGAGAGAATGATGAGCTCTCCACAATCTCGGCTGTGTAAGCCTCAGCTAACTTGATAAAGGAGTAAATTCTTTTAAAAACCTAACCCTGTGGAAGAAAGATGTATAGTTGGGAAATCTACACTATCCTAGTATTAAATACGCATACTTATTTCTTCTTTTTTTAAACTTTCTCCATTTTTCTATTTCCCTTCTTGGCCTAGATTCCTAACGTAATAGTATTATCATAATGTATGCACATGCGGCGGCTCCCAACTCTTCTAGCAAAGCTGTACTACTTATTTTATAAAGTACCCTACACACAGCAGCTGATTTTTTTATTTTCTTTTAGAGAAAAATTTCTCTCCGCTTTCCTCCGCTTAAAAACCACACAAAAAGAAACTTTTTTTTTGCAAAAGATTTTCTTCTCCAACATATAAAATATATTTATGCTTAAATAAAACATATAATGTTGCTCGGCACACTTCCGGCAAGTCCTTTTCCATGCTAGTGCAGTTCTCTCT
>JAHZMU010000652.1:0-10126 GCA_027743725.1 Rambutsinella grinnellia | reverse complement strand
TTATTCAAACTGGACTACAATGTTTCCTTTAATCTTCATGTTTTAAAGGTATAATTATAAAAATAAATTTGTAGCAATCTCCTCATTAAATGTTAGCCACGAGTAGTTTTACTCCTAAAAACATGAAAAGTTTAATTTTTAATATCTTTTATAGAATGACACATGTTAGAGTGCGTCAAATCTTTAATAAGAAAGGCATGAGTGGTAGCGCACGAGATAAAATTACACTATACATGCATCAAGTTCAATTTCCCTCAAGAAGCGTTCCCTCTCGTGTTTTTGTTTGCGTAGGCGTGGTGTAATTAAGAAACTATTTTTTTCAAAAGAGTGGCGGAAGTTCAGTGAGTATGACGAAGAGGTGGTGATCATTAATAGATGTAGAGGCTCGCACCAAAATAATGATACTTTTAACATGCAAAAAGACGTATGCAACGAGATTACGAGTGATATCGGAAATGAGAGGTATCTTTTAGCACACACGTGTACATTGATATTCCTTTGCTATAAACCGCCCAAGAGTTGAACTGTTGAAAAGAACTATTAAATCTTCCTGAAGTGATTCATATAAAGAATGTCCTTGGTATTTAGCTAAATTCAATTAGGTCTAGACTTAAAACATGAAAGAATTGGTTGTTTGGGACGCATATGATACGAGTCTACTGACTAGGCTCTAGTCTGACTCATTTTGAAACAGTAGCAGAATAATAATTTTTAGTCGTGTTTAGTCTAACCTGATTAATTAGAAAACATTTCATTACGTAATTGATTCATTGCACTTTTATTAAATCAAACTTGTAACTGACGAACTGTACAAATCAATTCATCCGACTAGTACTTAACAGTATAAAAGTACATGGATGAATTGCTAATAATAATGCGTTGCTTGTTTGTAAGTTGGCTTACCGGCGATGAGTATTCATTTCCCTCACATATACAAATTATAAATATCCAACTCCATCCAAACCTCTATTACAGTAAAACTAAAAATCAGTCATATCAACAAACTTAAAATCAACTTAATAAGATCATCTCTTTTGGTACATATCGACTACAAGATGGCTTGGTTTGGTTGGGCACGATGTGAATATTGCAGATTGCGAATTTTGTAAACGATTTTCTGGCTTATTGAACTGTGAAAGGTGATCAGATAAGATGATTTTGAAGCACATAATAAATCATCCGACAACAATCTGCGAGGCATACGCCCTCACAATATGCAGCTGTGTAAAGTGCATTAATAGATTAGCCGAGTAACGCTAGCACACTCTTTGGCGAAGTATTGGTTGGTCCAATTGGCGATAATGATTTTAAAAGGGAACGAAACGAGCGTCTAAAGGCGGACCTGTAAGGACGCTTGACGGGAATTAAATCCTCGTGAACATGTGGGTGGGAATGTGGATGAAGAAGTTCTGGGGGCGGGGGTGGTGGAGGAGGATTTACTTTATCTATAGCACTTCGAATATCTTCGTGAACGGCTAAGGGGTTGGCTGGAACAAAATCTTCCAAACCATTAGAGTCTGACGATGAATGGAAATTTGGCGCTGATTCATGTATGTATGATTGGCGAAGGTTGAGGATTGTACGAGGAGGTGGAGGTGGTGGTGCAAGAGGTGGACCAGGAGGGGGCCCTGGAGCAGGTACCGGTATTGGATGGTCAAATGACTCGATAGATTCGACGGAGACTGGTGAGGAAACAAGGCGTGGAATCGGACTGACGGGGTTATGCCCGCCATTAATGTGAATGACCTCGGGCGATGCAGAGTAGGAAACATCGTCATCTATATGTTGATGACCCTCGTCTAAACCGGCAAGATCTGGATGATGATAATCACTGCCAATGTTTCTCAGTTCGTCGAAATGGACGACTTTAACATGTGCTGCTGCTGCGTTGGGGACATCCCTTATGAGATGCTCCAAGAAAGCTGGACCATGACCTCTATCAGTAATGTATATCTTCCTATCAAATGGGTAGCCCATGGGCCGAGCATCCGGATACTTTTCTTCCATCAAGCCACAGAAAATATACGCAGGTCGACACGTTTGTGGCCCAGCTCTTCCTAATGGCTCAACGTAATCCTCTTCCGAGTTTGTGACTAATGCAAACAAATCCATTGAAAGACCATCCCTAGTTCCCTTTGGAATTAGAAGATGATGGGGCCACCCGCAACCACAGAACGGCATGGCGTTGTCAGTATCCGTCTGGAGTTCACGCAGACTTTGAGGGAAGTCGATGGTTAATGGGGTCTCAATTGACTTTCGTCTCACAACATTTAATCCTTGCTTGAGAGGCACCGTAAAAGTATCTAAGACGAACATGAAATGGCGTTCCTCTTCTAAAGTATAGCGTCTTCCATGCAAGTCGTATCTTGGACCCATAAACAATCTCACAGTAACCGTCTTGGAATGATGTGCATGATCTTTCCTTTCCTGTTATTCATAACGTCCCCAATTAAAATCATTCCAAATCAAAATAGCTTTATAAAATTTTAACTCTTCTTACAATTTTCAATTCATATTCAAAATCCTGATGGTCAAGATGTTGCACACAAGCAAACAAGGGTCCACTCACAAATGATCGATTAAAATCCAACCCTCTTGACAAATCAAATCTTCTAGTACTCCAGAATGTATGGAGGACATTGGCAGGTAAATTATGTGACTTGACATTCAAGCTATGAATGCTAATGCCATGCGTCACCAATGGCCAATCACCCTTAAACGAGCCAAAAAAACAAACAATTAGAATAGTGTCATATGCGTTACTCTGTGAAATAACATGTGCAATTGTTGCGTTAACGCTTCTTCGCACTGTAAAACTGTTCAAGATAAGCTCTACTGAAATCCCATTCTTATCTTTTTGTTGCTGTACATTATTTGCACATTTTTATGGGGATTATTGCATGAGCTGGTTATAAGTTAAAAATATTTAAAACTATACCTGTGTCAATTGGTACGGAAGAAGGGTGTTTTTATAACGATTGAATATATTATCCATAAATTCATGATAAGGATAGAACATGACATCTCTCATAGCAGTTGCAGCTTCCCCCATAACACCTGAAATCATTTAATTACAAATTAGCTAATTTTTTCCTCGTTGTTCAATCATAAAAGTAATAATAAAAGGTGAAGTCACTTTTAAAATGCCGATTATAAAACAAGTGCCACTGCAATACACAATTTTGACAAGAGTATTCAACTTCTCTCGTTTTATATAACTTTTTGACGACTTCCGTTCACAAAGGTGTTTTAAACGCGAAAAGTGTGATTGCAAAAATACAAAAACAAATTGTGCACTTGTAATGATATGCAATAGGAACGGCATTGTTGAAATCCTCTGCTTTGTGTGTGAAATTATGAACTGTAAATTCGAGGATGGATTTTGCAATTGTAAATTATGTCGGTGCAATTGTATGTTGCAAAAATTTAAACGTTTGAGTGCAAAATTTTCAAAATGATCATGCCAAGCACTTAAATGTTTCCTTATTTTCTCTTCTTATGTCAGTAGTTCCAAAAATAAACAGAAATTTATATTGCTCTGTGGCTCATACGGTTGTAAAAAAGCACGTGCTTTTTACATTTTAGCAAAGTCGATTTATAAACAAACTAAATACCTTAAAAGATTGACTGATTCAAGAGCCTTATTGATCTGACCTTATAACTTTTTGCTCTAAAGCTAACCAAATTATTTCTGAATGAATTCTGAAAATAAGTGAACGCCTTTCATGCATTCACGTAATGAAGAAGTATAAAAACTTCCTTTATCATGAGTGCGTGCATGTTTCTAAAGTAGTTCATGTGAAAGGAAAAGTCTTGTATTGTTTTCTGATTGAAGATTCACTTAAACTTTGTTGCATTCTTTGATGATTAAGTGCACCAAAGTAAATATAGAAAATGAATTAAAGGATTAAACATACCTGGCGGGATGCCGTGTTCATTTCGTGGATCCAATGCCAAACTGATAACATTATGGCCATTGTTGTGAATTCCGTGGTATCCATAATAATCTGGATTTACAGAGTAGGCGTTTGCCTCAATGGTATTGCCCAAAAGGGTAATTCCCTCGTCATTGTCCAAATAAACTGGATGGCCGTATTTCTATTGAAATTTATAAAGAATTATAAAAAGCGTGTTAAATCAAAGCAGAAAATTCTAAATTAGCTTGGTACGCACATCAATAAGTGAGCCCATTGAAATTCCTTCAAAAAGTCGATTCAACTGAATACTTCGATTTCTCAAACTGATAAAGAATGGAGCGCCAGGAAGACGATCTGACATGATATCTGAAACCGGTACTCCAGCAGGTCGGGGACTCCAATTGTTTCCTGAATTTGCATCATGCATGTGAGGATTGTATGGGAGTGGGATACGCGATCCAGGTTGTAAGTTAAAGGGTCTCACAGCAGGTAAACCGACGGAGAGACGTTCACTGTGGAAGCGGGCCAGCATAGTATGATGCATGAAGTAAAATAATTCTCCTACAATTAAGCAATTGTAAGAAAATAAATGATTAATTAAGTGTGTGAATTTGAATGGACGAAATAATTACGACTACACACCTTCACGATCTTGCTGTCCCCTCTCTCCATTAATAGGATAGCTCAAATGCCAGTACCAATGATGGGAGTTGACCATTACGTCTTCTCGCCAGTACCAAACTAAGTTTTCAGGCCCGTTATCCCTTCCAACGCTACCATCCACAAGCACACATTTCTAAACAAGAAAAATAGACTTAGACTTTTCTGAATTATCCGGAAACACTTTTACAAACACTCTTAACTTACTCTGCCATGCGATGGCGAGTCTATCGACCTCTTCATCGTTTCCAGCACATTATTCGTGATGAACATACTAGGCATCACTTCAACCATTGGGGGCTTCCTCAACCCACGCAAATCTCTTCGGTGAATCGATGACGAAACAACTGCACGAAGCCACGCATGCGGGTTAATTTCGCCACGATCACGAAGACCAGCAGCCATTTTAATGCAATCTTGCGGGGAACGTTGTTCTATCAAAAATTATTATTTTTATTTAAATTCTGAAGCTATCTAAATCTGATATTGCTATTCTATTTTTATACCCATTAAAACATCTTTCAGCCTAGATACAGCCATCATATGGCGAGGATTCATGCCAAAGAAGAAGTCCCTCTTAGGACAAACTTTTGAAATCTCTTGTAAAAACGGAAGTTCATCTTCGTTATCCAAAAATGTATTAACAATACTAGTCGCAGGCATAGGCTTGTTCCAGACAAATAAGTCTAAAAATTGCTCCTGCATCGATCCACTGCTTTGCAAGCCACTATGCTCACCATGATCTCCGTGATCTTCAAAAAATATAGAAAAAATTAAACTCTTGCTGATTTTTCATATACCAAACAGCACTATTTCAACCTACCACTCCCTTCAAAATATGTTGCTAAAAGCGGAGAAGGTTTAAAGGGTGATCCCTCCCCACTCAAATAATTAGGGTATTCCCTCACTTCTGTAACGGGATAATCGGGATCTTGCGCTCTAACAATTTGTAAACAAGTTAACACTAATAAGGCACGAAACACTTCCATCTTCCCACTCCCCCAGGAAGTCCTCACCGTAGAACTTTTTCTCCTACCCAGTGACATCTTCACGTATCTATTGACTAGCATCACTCCCCTACATTTAGGCACTTAAACTTGCACTTCCACACCATCCACCTTCAACCTTAGAACTCAGCCATTATCAGAAATTCTTCAATTATCTTATTTCCCGTGAACAATTCGTTATATTTTCCTTTGGCATAAAATGAATTCCAATTAACACTTCACAACAAGAGGGAAATCTCTGAGGAAAACATCATTTCCGATAAACCAGGGACATTCCGCCCAACAAGAGCCACACTTTTATCAAACAATTACACAAGTAACACTGACGTCAATCAACTGAACACTCTTGTCCTTAACTTGGTTGCTTTACAAGTAAGTGAGTAATCAGCACTTTAAGTATCTCTGTCCCTATGATCCATACACTGAAATAATCAAATGTTCACTTTTTAGTCATAATTTTCCTAATAATGCATCATAATAATGTTATCTGAACGCAATTAAACTCAGGTACTAAATATCTCGTTCTCTTTCAGAAGAGCCAAAATATAACTCAAGTCAAGAGTCAAATAAGAGCTTGCATATGACTCAAGTCTTTGTTATCTTTAACGTTCTTCTCCCTGCAGAGGCAAAGTGCAGAGTGCGTTCCTCACGTGTAAGTTGAGTTGAAAGAGAAAACTGAGCATTATGCGTACGCACGTAGTGCATAGTACCCTTAATAATAATAAGGAGTTAACTTTACCGCATTTAAACATTTTTCATTATGATTACTTTTGCGTATTGTATTTTTTTTCTTATCATGCGAAATATGAAAGGACTCAGGATGCTATTTGATATATGTTATCAGGACTATTTAGGGATCTAAAATGCGTTTTTAGATAATGAATGCTTTGTTACTGATATTTATGAAGTGAGTATTGATAATTTTTATTGGAGGTGAGTATGAATTTAATACTTCTTGGTCAGCTCGTACAAGTAAATAACAAGTGCGACTAGTGACTAGTAGCGCTAGTAGTTTAAGAGTAGTAGGCTTAAAGTACACCGTGATGAGAATTTTGCAGACTTAAACTATTTTACTTTTGAGGATTCGTGTTTTTCTATTTTTCACATAAAATTCATATCGTGAATAACAAGCGCAGAGCTATAGTAAGCGTCAGAAATTCTGACTCAGAATGTATAACTTTTGATAATTGTTAGAGTATCATGATATGCTAGTATTAGAATGGCATTTTTTGTGGCTAGCTGCGTTTATTAGAGTAAAGACAAACAAAGCGTTGAAAAAGATCGCGTTATCCCATAACGAGTCATTTACTCNCTTTTGAGGATTCGTGTTTTTCTATTTTTCACATAAAATTCATATCGTGAATAACAAGCGCAGAGCTATAGTAAGCGTCAGAAATTCTGACTCAGAATGTATAACTTTTGATAATTGTTAGAGTATAATGATATGCTAGTATTAGAATGGCATTTTTTGTGGCTAGCTGCGTTTATTAGAGTAAAGACAAACAAAGCGTTGAAAAAGATCGCGTTATCCCATAACGAGTCATTTACTCCACCATGTGTGAATTTATTTGGGTTAGTAATCAGGCACCTTAATAAGAGCAAATGTATTAAAGAGAAAAATTCTGCCAGACTAATTCGCTGAGTTGGACACAGTCCTGACATAATATCTAATTATATTGGTATTAAAATGCATTTTAACGAAAAATAGGTAGCCACAATTACAGACTAAAAACAAAGCAATTTAAGAAAATGCGCGTGTACATCCAATATGAGCTCATTAAGTCCAACCACAGCAGTATTAAAATGGTCTGGTTTACCTCATGTCATGATTACTTTTTAAGACTGATATTACAATAAAGCTAATGCTTAAATAAGTTTGACTTTGAAAATTATAAAATTACTCATATCTAGAGTAAGGGAATGCTCTGGACTAGTTTCCTAATTGGATATGATTAAATACACTTCCACCAGAACTTTCACTATCTTTTTTCTTCCTGTAATAAAATTATAGAAGACGTTGTCGCATTTTGTTCAAATTAACGAGATTTTTCCGCGTGTTAAAATTAGAATAGGAAGGAGACAAATCTCGTAGTTCCGTTTATAAACAGAGGCTATTTCCCCAAAGGCGAAATGAGTTATTCGACCCTTTCCCTTTCTATCCGACGCATTTGTTTGCGATTTCGATTTCAAGATAATACTTCAAGTGCAAAAAATGTTATGGGAAATATTTGCAAAAAGTAGCTATAAAGTGAAATAAGCTAGTTTCAAATACAATCAACAGGCGTATTCAAGTAGCGTTATTTAATTAAGTTACTATTACGTGGGGTACTTTCCAACTTCAATTTACGTCTTTAAGATAGGATGAACCAGTTTCCACTGAACAGATAAACTGAATCCACCTCTGTTAAACTTTCATTAGACGCTCTATAATCTTATGAAGAGGTGCAAAAAAATTTAAACTAACAACCTTCTATAGAAGGTTAACGATTAATTTTCAACTTGATTTTAAAAATTTGCAAAAAGTAATCGACAGAGTGTAAGGAAAAGTTAATAAATTA
The DNA here is from genome assembly GCA_027743725.1 of Rambutsinella grinnellia. Taxonomy (NCBI): domain Eukaryota; kingdom Metazoa; phylum Arthropoda; class Collembola; order Entomobryomorpha; family Entomobryidae; genus Rambutsinella; species Rambutsinella grinnellia. The sequence continues at coordinate 1,984 of JAHZMU010000652.1, read as the reverse complement.
TAAAAAAAATATTTTCGCATGGGTTTTATTAATTCCTAGCTTGTAGAACAAGTTTTATTGAAGCTACCGTGCACATCATCTCATAGAGCATTTAACATAAATGGTTTTAATTATAAATTTTACAATATTTACTTGAAAGTATTTTCAGTTGATATCCCTATCTGCCCTGATTACACAGGTTTAGAGGTAAATACTATATCACTTTTTTTGCGAAATAAACAGTTTACCAATAGCAAATAGTAGCATCTTCTAAAAAGTGTTCGAAATAATATGTTTCAAAAGGAACTAGTGTTTGTAAACAAAGCTAAAAATGTGAATAATTGTAGCCCTTTAAAACCCACCGACATACAAATGTTTTGTGCTTTACGCTAAATGCGTTACAAACAGCCAACTTCACAGTTCGCAGAGTTCGCATTCATTTTCATTTTTCAACGCTGAAAAAATTTCGAGGAAGCTCACACTGGCATATCTCTTGTTTTTAAAATGTACATATCTAATTTTTGTTACAGATCGCATTATTTATAACGTCTCGAACTTTTTATGCAATGAATGACAGCAGCCGTAAATTTTTGCGAGCATGACATTAACCTTTCAATACAAACAAAAGCTTTCTATAAGCTTTACACACGTACTTTAAAACTGACCACTGATAAGATAAATTTGAAGTTAATTAGCTCAAACTTAATTGCCAAATTCCTTTGTTAGTGTACCTGACTGGACTAATTTTTACCCATTTTTACCATTAAACTTGACCATCGTGAATATAATTAACGTGATTACTTACTTCTGATTTTAGTGTCAAGATGAAAGACAACGTCCGGTTTTGGAAGGAACTGATATAACTTTCTTTTGTCGTTACGGATGATGAAGACGTTCAGTGGTTAACCTAATTAGCAAACACGTGTAGAGTTCAGGGAATGGAAGAAGTGATAAATAAAATTGAACAATGTCAAACGGAAACTTCTCAGAAATTCAGGATCAGTCCCACGCTCCCAAAACATTCAATCATACCATTAATTAAAATGTTTATTTAAATTAGAAAGGGTTTGATTAGCAATGATACCCTGAAATGGGAAACTTTTTAACCCATTTCTTTAACCACGTAGTTACATGTCATTATGTCATTATTCAACTGCATATCCCAATATTTAACTTCTTTCACTTTTCCTTTCAGTATAATGCAACAGGAAATCGCTTGCAGTTGTAATGTGTTGTGAATGATTTTATCAAATTCTACTTAGATTTGTACAAAAATTTAACGGAGCATTATAAGAGCCCTCCTATGTTCAATTAAGCGATCGTTTTCCAAGATAATAATTTATACTTACGGAGGAACACTAAACACGAACCGTTTATTTACTGTATAATTACACCGTAGAAAAGAGTGTCAGTTTGAATAATTTTATTTAATATGCATGCAAAACGCGTCTATATTTATCATTTAACCGCATGTGCTCTTTTGACAATAATGAGCACTATGAATGGGATTGTGATATGATAACATTTGCTCGCGTAATGTGTGGACGCGTCTTTGTTGACTTTTTCAACCAAGCTATGATTGATAAAGTGATATAGCTTTTAGCAGAGATTGTTTGACTGAATCAGTATTAATAAGACGATATGATAATTCCTAAATAGCCATAATGAAAGCACGTACTCCACTATTATTATGCAAGATAATATCGAATTTGATTATTTCGTGAGCCTTCATACAGCGATACAGCTACAGCATAACTACAATAAAACTTTAGCGTTTCCGCAAAAACGGAAAATTTGAATTTGTTTGTTAAAGTCTTCTTCACGATTGTCAACTGATATTCTTTTACTCGCACTAATGCATCTTTGCATGAGTTAATGCAATTATATTCCCAATTACCCACGGCCGATAGATCACGAAGGAAATGAAATGTTCAAATTCTTCAAATTGGTAAGAAAATTGCAAAAGTGCATAGCTGCAGTGGACCTTTTTAAAAAGAACCTGATC
>JAHZMU010000651.1:0-20587 GCA_027743725.1 Rambutsinella grinnellia | reverse complement strand
TGCCATCATGGAATTCGAAATTGGCCAATCTCATCAATAATCAATTTCCTTTGTAATCTGCCAATATTCAACCTACAGGATGGGTGGCGAGAATATGACAAGCATATTTCATATGAAGGAAAAGTATGCTCTTTATTGGCACAAATATATTTCTATATTTTCACACAAACTAATTGATTATTAAACACGAATGACTTAAGAGAAACAGGTATTAAAGCAGAGTCACACAACCAGCGCCCAACTCAAGCCTAGAGCAACCGGTTATAATTGTTCGTACCTCATGAGATGATCAAAGCCTAAGATCAACTTCTTTTCTTCTTCATCCATCATCTTTTCCTTCTCAAGCGAAGGCATTCTTTTCGGTTCTGAATTTCGTATGCAAAGATGTAAAAAAACGTAGAGCCTTTGCGCGTTTAAAGCCACTGCAACTATATGAGAGGCTTTTAAAGAGAGGATTTAGGAAAGGTAATGATGTGGGATGACCACTCCTCACATACAGGAAACATCTGGGTCAACAGGTCAATTTTTTTCGTGTCTGATTATCATTTACTTTTCAATGTGGGGAAGCTTAGGCGAGGAAAAAGTTGAGGAAAATCCTTAGCTAATCCGCACATTTCTCAGTGGACGAACAAGAGATGATGGTAATGATGTGATCAAAGTGCACCCTGGCATATAGCTCATTCTTTTAACTACTCCCTAAATGAAATACATCGATTATGCTTCACAACAACACTACTTCAAATTTCAAAATAGAAATACTCAACCAATCACAACCTTAGAATCAATCTTTCCCTAATTTTGGATGACGCTAGCGAAAATAAGTAGAATAATTGATATGTGTAGTCCAGTCATATTGTTTGCATTAAAATAATTCGTAATAAGCTAAAATTAAGGTTAATTTAAAATTAGACTATAGCTATTAAACTAACCGGAAGTATGATTAATACCTTTCCCTTCATTTCTCCCAATTTATTCTAGATGGATCCAAAGATTAAAATTATAGACGATATAATTCTTCGAAAGCATAACTTGCCAAACATTTTTGCTCTATAATCAAAGAAATAAAATAATTTTTTACACTTTATATCTCTCAAGGAAGAACATTTTTCTTGTATTGTTGATTCTACTCCAACTACAAATTACAAAAAGGAAGAAGAATGTATTTTTCCAACACTAATGATATGGAAGGACAGCCAAGATATTTTTCGAGTAATTGAATGATTGAATGATCCTTGTCCATAATTAAAATATGGGAGGAAGAAAACAGTCGCGACATATTCAAATCAGTTGTCCTTTTGGGAACTTTGCTTCCTGCTAGTGGATACGCTTCCTTCTCATTCAGGTTTGCTCCTCGCAAAAACTTTTCAAAAGTACCTTAGTTTGTTGGGGAAATGGTAATGAAATAATGACTCTAAATTTTCCACCTAATATGCAAACTGCGCATGAAAATGGCTAATGATGCAGAAACATTGAAATTGTTTGATTGGAAAGGGAAATTAGTAAAGGAAGACGGTTGAGAATTAGGTGGGAAGTAATTACTGGAATTTATAGAAAATTTCACGAATTCATAACAGCGAAAGTTTTGCGATGTCGCAACACTAAAAACTATCATTGTGAAGAGGATGTGATCTTAATAAGAGATAATAGGTAATTAATTTTTATACCCTTTTTATTTGCAGTGTTCATTAAGTTTGTAATAAAAATTAGCTTAAGCTAATATTTAAAATTGAGCACAGCCACTATTGTCTCTTTTGGGGTTTGGCAACTCTTCTATGAGGAAATTGAGAGTCCGTTGTGCGGTTAAGATTAATCGGTGTGTGATGCAATCACCTTTTCGTAAACAGGTACATCCTTAGGATAAAATTTAAAAATCTTATAAACCTACTTACAACTCAGCTTTAAATTATGACACTTTTTAGTGGAAAGTTATTATTCAAAAATGTAGATAGTCAGAATAATTGTGGCTTGAGCTGATCTGATAAGGGGAGACGTTAAAAACTTAATTTTAGACAAAATTCAATACTCTTTTCATTTAAGATGACGTGAGCCACAAGCGATTTGATAAGTTGTGTGTTTGTCACAATTTCTTTTCCATTTGTTCATTTGTATGAATTGGATTGGGAAAACACGCACACTTAATTACATTTTTAGCTTCTCTTTGAATTTCCACACAATTTCGAAATGATAAAAATGTTTCCGTGCGTAATCATCTCATAACCAATAATGTCCATTTCATTTCACTTTTTTTCACTAAAGTGCTTTGCTCTGAAGGGTTGTGTAATTCTTTAAAATGGCTTATCTTAATATTGAAAAACACTTAAAATCATCAGCCCCATTCTAAATATCATTTGGGACATTTTCTGATCCAAAAGCTCATTTAAACTGGATCAAGTGGAATGATCCGGTCACACTCTACTTTCCTAAATAAATCTAGAAAAATCATTGCGTAGATAATGAATCAATTGGTGATGCAATTGTTGTGGTGAATCCATCAGACTTAATCAAACGGTGATTGTAAAAAGATATACACGCGATATTGAAAACCGCAGTCCAGACTTTAATATGCGGAGTCACGACATGAATTTTTAGTAGTAAAATTATTAATTATCGTTATTTTTTNACATGAATTTTTAGTAGTAAAATTATTAATTATCGTTATTTTTTTCAGGTATTGAAAGCCACAATATTTAGCCCTGTTGGAGTGGACTTGCATGTCACGTAGGACTGTGGCGGTAAACAAATTACATGATTAGTAAAAGGATTATATTTAATAATAGAGGATTGTCTTAGAATTGAAATTATGCTATTAACCATCAGAATTCTTACTATCAGTTTAATTAGTTTTGGGCAATTTAAGAAAATTGGTTTGAGATGCATTAAAAAATTTGATATAATGATACTGATTGGTTTGTAAATTATAGTCGATCACTAACCTTCATCGTGTCACTAGATAGTTCATGGAAATGATGAAATTGTAAATAATTGCATTTTGCGTATCAAATTTAATCAATATTTTGACACTGGTCAATTGACATGATTGGATTTTGATTTAAGAAAATTCATTTAGTAACATTGGACAAAATGGAGAGTAATTGGTTACCGGTGCAGAGATGGTGACAAATTTTCAGGAAAATTCTTTGTGTAGAATAAACGCCGTAGCTTTACGCAAACGTCCAGCGAACATCAAATAAGTACAGATAGTATATTATTCTTGATGAATAAATCAAAATCATTTAAACTTTAGCTTTACTTTTTTTAATTTATGCACTTGATGATTTTTTAATTAAAAAGACAAAAATTTGACTAAAATTTATATCATCTTTTATTTAGCGATATAACCTTGCGTATTATTACAACAATGGAAGTAACTTAGAAAGCATTTACAAAATAAAATTATAAAATTAGACAACAAAATGTAATAATAAATGCCTCTGAGGCACATCTTTAACACACTCATGAGCTGGGTATTTTTTTATACAAACAAAATTAGTAAATTAACTTTACTCACCGGTGCAAGAATTTTTTCTTCTATAAAAAATAATAATCTGACAGAAGTGGAAGTAAATACGTATGAAAAATATTCTGTACAAAACTAAATTATAACTTTAGGAAATAGAAAGGTTTAAAGTTTACAAAGGGAATAAGGAAGAGTTTAAGAAAAATATTACAAGTTGAAATTCGTAAAAGGTGTCTGAAAAGAGCCTTTTTCGGTTCTTGTTTTTCGGTATGGTTGATTATGGTAATTGTCATCCTCAAAAAAGTTTGTCAACTTTTCGAATTTTCATGTCCATCTTCCCCCCTTTCTCCATATGCCACGTAACGGAAGTCAGTTTGCGAAAAAAATTCGCATCGTTCTATATTCTCTCCCTATTATTATTTAGCCGTATAATTTTTCTCTCTAGTAAGGGGCTCTTAAAAAAGAATTTCAAAGGCCGGTTTTTTCATTTTCAGTGCCTTATAATCATTTAGGGTTTTTGTAGTGTCAGCGAGAGAAAAAATATTCAAAGCACATCGCTCATACAAGACAAACCGCTTCTAGGTCGTTGCATTGAATCGTCACAGATTCTCGCTGCCGCCACTCACAACAACCATTGCAAAAAAAATATCAAAGAATTCAAATCCCCCAATGCATTTTTCTCTCTCCCCAATGGTGTTATAAAGTAGTAAACATTTAGCCAACTTTTTTACAAAACACAAACTCTGAACTTGTTTTCCATTAAGGTATACATGACATATGAAGGCGAAGAGTCACGAATAACTCATATTATTAGGAAAACAAAAGCTAACTCATTTTCTCAAATGCCTACTATTTTCTACTATATTTCCAATCAGATATTATTATTTATTTTTTTTGAAGAAAAAAATATTTATACACAAAGGCTCATCATCATCATGAATAGAGTGGTTACAGTGGCCCACAAAATGGGTTGAATGGGAGCCGACAATCTCTAATGCAAATGTAGCCCTTCTTACACCTCAACTAGTTCATTGTCGGCCCCAAAGATGAATGTGAAATTCGCTTTGCATTATTATTATTATTATGACTGGGAGATGAGCTCTGAAGCTATGCACTTGGGCACCCAATCCCATGAATATTAATTGCTCCCAGTTAAGCAATTATGTCAAGGAGTGAATACCTCCATGTTATTTTCAGACATTCTCTTGACTACGTTTGACACTGAAAATTTAAAGAAAATTGCTTAAAAGTTTTTGCCCTGCTTGGAAAAGATAACATTCATCCCATTCAGCACACACATCACCCATCAACACTACAGATTAGAAGGGATACGAAAGTGGCAATGAAAGAGGAACAATAATTATTGTAGAAATAACAATCCTCTCGCAAAGGTAGCGATTTCGAGCTCGTTCGAGAGAGAGAGAAAAAAAACGCGTTATTTGTTTAAAGGAATTTAGAGTTGCTATTTTTTTGCGCAAATCATAGATAGTTAGAGGGAAGGTGATGCAAAACCTTATAACGATGTATGGTATCGTTCAAAAAATAACTATCGAAACATAATCATAAAAAGGAGATAATATCTGTGATTTACTTTTCACTGAGAAGCATTAAAAAAATTCCACTCTAGTATATAAAAAGGCTACCATTTCTTTACACATTACACCGTTGAATTATCAACGTGATGATTTTCGTCAAAACCGCATTTTTCTCAACCATTTTCTTCTCTCTAGCAAAGCTTTACTTTATCTTTCGAATATTATTATTGTGATGCCCTCGGCATTGGATCCCTTCCCATTTCGTTTCGTGCGTAAAGGATAAAACGTGACTGGAGTTGTGGGCAGTGGGCATTACATGATAACCACGTAGAGTATGTGTCTGCACCCATCGCACAAATGTGCAGTTAGAAGGAGCACAGTAAAAATCTCTCTCTTCATGTAAACATAACATAAATCATTACCAATCATTATTGTAATTGTAGCAGAGAGAAAGGCGACACTTTACAGGCTGTAAATAATGCGTAACAACGTTAGTCCTAGTTTTTCCCTAGGGGATTGCACAGAAATGATGATGAATCGTGTCACTACAGACGTTTTTCTTTGTAGTAAAAAAATTTAATATTTGAGAGAAGAAAAAAAAGGTTTAATATGCGAATATTTTTTGGACTAGCCAACACTACTAAGAAAGCTGATTATTCTTGAAGGAAAAACTGTTTTCGGAGTGACAGGTTCGTTCGTTCGTTGACAAAAACTGTCACAACCAGAACCAGTTCCTTTCCAATTGCTCTTAATTCAGCCACCGTCAGTTAAAATTATGTCGTCAGTCATTTGTCACCAACTGTTATTCTGTGAAAGGTAGTCAGCTCGTCAAATGTAGTTTCGGGCATTGCTTGAAGAGAAAAATTGGAAAATAATAGGAAAAAATGTGTGCGATTGGATGCGAGAGAGAAAAAGCAAATAAAAAATCATACATTAAAAGTAATTAAGCTTCTTTCAAATCCTACAACAGAAGGGGAATGAATGACCTAAATTGCAAATCCCGAATCTTTTTTCATAATCGCTTTACACAGAACTGGAAAGGAAAACGATGATTTGCAAGAAAAGAGACAAAGACAATAGAAAATCTATAAATAATTCATGTTGAGGAGAGTAAGAAAAAGCGTTTCACAAAAGCTTTATTTTTAAGTGATGCGATTTCTTCTTACCCAGCATGTTCCCAGCGAGAGAGAAGGAGAGAAAAATTGTTTAAAAAAATATTAATTTCATTGCATAAGTAGGATAGAACTAAATGGTCACTTTACACACGTGACTCAGGAATTATAGTAATTATTAAGTGCGTTTTTAAACATCGCTTAAGTAAGGAGGAGAGAAGCGATCCGAGAGTAACTGTTTCTCGGCTCTTGTAAGCTCGTGGATGAGACTCAAACGCTAAACTTTATCTCTAAATATAAATTATCTTTTTAACGTAATAGAAAAGTTATGGACCAAACTATCTCACATCTTCCATAATTTTCATCTCATCCCAACTACTATTATTATAACTCTTTAAATCAAGTCCTTATCTCATTTAAAGTAATAATCAGTTAGCAAAAGGGGGAAACAAAGCATGTTCTTAATATATGATTATTGCATTGTGCACATCCTCAGTAATAAAAAGAGAGGGGAAGATGTTCATAAAAAATTCTCTTGATGGTAAAGTGGTAAGGAAATGGAGATTTTTTAAATAGGGTGATCACAAAATGTTGAAAATTTTGCTATTGACTTCATTAAATCAGACCTTGAATTATCAGGAGTTAGTCCTGAGACTTGGAAAAAGAATAGTTTAGAAATGTGTGGATTATTATTTTTAAAAAATATATAATTATTTATAAAATGTATAGGTTGGAAGAGGAAAAGAAGAGTGTACATTTTTTACCTATTTCTTATCAACTATACCATTTGAACTGTTGCCCAAGCATTAAAAGTAACTTTTTTGTTTGTTCGCTTCTTATTCGCTCGATTAGCTTCTTGTCCCTGTTGCGACCACATTCCATTCAATTTGGGCATTAAGTTTTCCCTAAAATTCTTCTTGAATCGTTGAGATAAGCTAGCCCAAACTCCGTGGTCTCGGGCGGAGAGGTCGCGTAAAAGTATTTTGGAAGTTCCCTTCGGATTGTTGGATGCGGCGGCTACGGCAGCAGCTAGTCGCTGACTATTTCTGGCACTCTGACGCGAGCTTTTTGATGAATGGCGGGAGGAAGACGAGCTCATCATTGAATTAGAGCCGGCGACGGCATGGGGGATTTGTGGCATCTCTGATAGTTCCAGCCAGGATGAGAAGGGCACTAGTAGATGCCTCCCTTTACCCCAAGCGTAATAGTCGCTTTGAGAGCTACTGCTCCCATTAGGTGCGAACTGATAAGGGAGGAAATTCAGAGACCTTTGGTACGGAGCAAAGGTTGATGAACTCCTACCCATGACGTGGTACAAGTAAGATTCTTTAGGGTAGTTGCTCCTTGGAGAGCTGACGCTTTCCGTTTTCAGCGGTACCAATAGCACTGGCTTGTTGTTACTGCTTCCGCTACAGATCGCTGCTGTTGATGCAGAAGTCGTTGATGACGAGGTTAAAGGTTGGGGTGTGGATAGAATTGATTTAGACACCATTTGGGGAAGGGATGAGGAGGAAAGGCTTAGCTTGTTACTCATCGAGCTTATAGTTCCACCCGGGCTCTTAGCCATGTACAACTTGCGTTGTGGTTTTTCAGGGGGAATTGGCTTAACAATTTCAGTCGGTGGTTCCTCCAAATCATGGAGGAATCCATGGATATGGGTTGCATTCAGTGTGGCAGCTACTGAGCTATAGTTCTTGGTGTGGAAGGTGTATTCGTCAACAGAGTCGTTCCTAATTGTGCTATCCCCATCGTCATCATCATCCGATAGCCCATCCTCGTGACGGATAATGTTTGGATTGGAAACATAAATGTGTTGGTGGAGGGACAGGGAGTTGGATCCTGTCCGAGTCAATGGCTCTTTCATTGAAGTATGACTATTATTTAAACTAGTCAGGGTATTGGTACTGCCACCACTGATGGTGCTGTCCGTACTAGCACTCCCACTGCTGTAAGTCGACCCATTAAACTCAAAGTCGAGTGAGGCAGTATCATGCGCACTGAATAGGGGGGATTGCTTCTGTGTCTCGTGTAAAATTTCGGTTGGGTAAACAGGAGGGAGTGAGCAGAAAGAGCTCTCCCCCAACTCGGCAAACGGGGTAGGTGTGGATGACACGGATGAAGATGTGTGTGAACTCGAACCCGTCCCGAAACTAAGCTTTGATGGGAATTGGCTATTAAATTTGCCGTATCGAATAGGCTTGAGCTTCAGTCGCAGATCTCTATACATTTGAAAGAGGTCTTCAGCCTCGGACCGTGTCCTGAATGCTGTCACAAGAGCCATCATCTTCGCCAAATGTCTCACAACCCAAACGAGCGTGTATGGATGTTGGGAATCACAATGACAGAACACAACGTCTTCGATCGGATAACTCTGAAAGCACGAGAGGTTTGGCAGCGTCTCCCAGAATGGGGAGCTCTCTGTACAAAACTCATCCGAATCAGAGCCGTTCCCAGAACTTGACGAGTTACTATCATCCGAGACGTGGAGGCCTGATGAACTCGAGAGACTCGTGTTATCCATTGAGCCCCCTGAGGACGAGAGGGAGGAGTGGACAGGATTGCTACTATGACTATTCTCAGTCTCTTTCTCCTCTTTCGTAATCTCCAAGTGGTTCATTAGCTCCGCTATGTCGAGCTCTACTTGCTCCCCAATTTTCACTGAACGAACTGAATCATTATCAGACTCGAAACCTTCATCCTTTGACTTGATCCCGGGTGAGGTAAGCTTCAGTCCACGTTCTGAACATTCTATTGAATACCTGTTTAGGTGACAAACAAAAAAGCATAAATCAACCAAACAAAAATCAATTAACACCCCAAATACTTTTTCATTCTTGCAGCCACCAATAAGTCACCGTTTGATCACAATGAGCAGATAAAATTATCAAGTTCAATGCCAAAATCATGAAAGTGATGCCGACGCGCAGATCCCAATCCTTTTGTTTAATACAATCCATTACAATCTAGCAAAACTGGCCCTTTTACTTTACCATTTTTCGTGTCAGGAGAAGAGAAAAAAACCTGTTGCAAATCAGCTTATATGAGAGAAGTGGATGCTCGTGTAAATAAAATGCTTTCGAAGAAATTCTCTGTTCGCACCTCTTTAATGATTGACCATTTAGATGGGTAAATTAGCATCTATTGATATGCTTTTTGTAATGCAAAGAATACATTTTTTTCGAATCATCATTATACTATCATGTTCAGCACATCATCCCAGATTCGCTCCTCACCGGCTCCTCTATTATGTCAAATTTGAAAGGAATAATCAGTCTATTTTCTCTGGGATTGTGAGTGTGACCATGTCTACATGAGATGATTAGTGGAAAGAGATAGAATGCCTTGCCAAATCACTCGCTTCTCATTTTAAAAAACTGAACATTTCTCTTCGATTTGTCACAAGAGGAATTAGTCGTGAGTTGATTCAGGAGTAAAATGTAGGCTGGCGTTTTATAACTTTGAATTAGATAAGTAGAGATAATCCCTGTCATCTGTTGCTTGTCCTATTTTGAATGAGAAATGATATTATATTGATTAAATCTGCTTACCTGTGATTCTCATTAAATTTCACCAACTTCCTCGCCGGGTCTGTGGGTTGATAGCGTTGAATTAGGGTCTCCACAAGGCTTGCTAATACTTCAGATCTGATCGCCCCGTCCAATTGGACTTTGCCTAGTAAATAGCCCGTGAAGTGCGCCATGGTTAACTGAAAGAAAACAATTTATGAGTTAGTCAAAATTATACATAGCACCTTTTCCTTTGAATCGAGTCGCTAGTCAACCTTGTCTTAACATCTTTCAGGGTTTCGCATCCTTTATACAAAATCCTAACCTTTCAGAATCATTCTCTCGGGTCACTAGAGTCTGATGTGAATAAGTTTATGAATGAGCGTATACTTTCAGGAATAACGGATCTTTAATTCTCCGAGTTTTAAATTTAGTATTGAGTGCAAATTCCCAATTGATTGTCAAGATTACTATCAACTTTTTTTCACTTTTTCACCCTCAAGTAGTAAACCGCAGTTTACAGATAAACAAACAGTTTCTCCTTTCCAACCACAATGATTGATTTGCTTGATATGGATCATCACATAATTTAGTCAGCTCTCTCCCGAGAAAATTGACTAAATTAAGAAGGTGGTTGGGAGAGAGAGAGAGAAACAGGTAGCATTTTACTTCTCACATCATCTTCATCAGATCTGATTGAGCAAACATGTTCTGTAATAATTCTAAACTTTGAGCTAAAAACGTAATAAATCTCGAGTCTAAAATTACCGTTGCCTTTTTAAATGGAACGTGATCATTTGTATAAAAAAATTAGCACGTTGCTCTCCGTATTTAGTGCAAAAATTACATCATTTCTATTTTAATATTACATAATAATATTCTCTAAATAAAAAAGCTCCTTGTCCGAATGCCCTTTGCCTGGTTGAACCCACCTTTAAATTGACTTAGATTGAGCAATCTGCTTTTTTTTAAATCCCGAATCATTCAACCTTGGAGGAGTAAAATACGTGAATTGTTTTAATGAAATATTTAACTAAACTTGTATGAGTGGAGAATCTATGGTTTTTCTTCATCTCATATTTTTCTCCCAACCACACATCTTCTCTGCTCGCTTCCTTGATTTTGAATCAGAAGCTCTTTTTGTTAAATTCTTTTTTCTTCTCTTCTAGTTTTATACCGACTCGAAAGTTTTTTTGTATTTTCCGTTAGTTGTTCATGAACCTTTACGGATTACATATATAATTATGTTATGGAAGTAGTCAGAGATGTTCTGGGCAGAGAGCCAGACAATACTCGTAATCAATCTCCAATTGAGCACGCGCATATAATTGTAAACATTCGGAGAGTGTAAAATCTCAGCCTATTTAGACTCCCTTTGATTCCATAAACAACCGTAAAGAGTTGGAAAAAATTGCCGGCAAAAATCGCTTTAAAAGCGAATAAAAAGTAATTCTTTTTTATACAGAAAAAGCTCTTTTTTATAAAGTGTATTAAAGCAAACAAATATTAATTGGATGACTCTCTTTTCAAGGTGGCCACCTCAAGATCAATTTATCTTAAAGTAGCCGTTTAGCGAGCCAGAACGACTTGGCAAGAATCCCTGTGCGGATTCTTTAGGAAATTTATAAAATTGGAAATATAATCCAAAATCAGATTCGGTAATCTCTACGTCTGCACAATCAACCATCATTTAGAGCGTCTTGGTCCAAGTAGAAATATCTCATGCCAAACTATATTACGACTCAGCCAAATCCCTCAAGTTTACTGTTTAAAGTGTTAAGTGCGCTTCAACTGCAGCGTAACAGTAAAACTTGATATGAAGATCTTCTTTAAAGAAATTATAAAGATTTAAGAAAAAATGATAATCAACTTCATCTTCACAGAAAATTCTTTGCACAATCTCAATGAGCAAAGTGTACGTATGAAGATGAGCATGAAGTTGAACATTGTGCTCATGAGAGCATATAGTTTATAAGTTTAACCCTTTAAATTAATAACGTTGTTAAAGTGTCTTGAGAAGAAAAATTGCTGGGTACAAGGTTACTACATTCTTGTTCAATTCATTCATTTCTATTTAGATTTAGAATAAAATTGAAGATGGTCAAGAAGAAAAAAAATTGACAAGAATTGGCTGTAATAATTTATCCCCTAATTATTTCAACATTGTAGAATATAAAAACTACTATTTTGTGAAAAAGGGCGAATTGAATTTGAAAGAAGTTCTTTCAAAGCTGTGAATTACACATGAATTGTGACATGTGTCAAATGAAATTAATAAGAGGAGAGAAACAAAAAGATTTGTTTACAAATTCAGTGGGGCAACCGCTAATGATCCTATGAGTTTGGGATTTAACCATTACAAATCATTTGGGCTGAGTCAGAAAAGCTGTACCCGATTTGTACTCATCTCGTTCCAACTGCCACACCCGTAAAATATCAGCTCAATTAAGAGAACATGATGGCTAGATTAACTCGAGTTTGATTTGTTGAGCACGTTCCTCCTTTTTTCGGAGATTTTTTCCTAGTATAAATTCAACTTGTCTGATTTGCGGATAAAAATCATATCACCAACGCCATAACTAAATGCTAAATCAAGTTCAATATTAAATAATATTGTGACATTTCAAATGCAATTGAGATGGGTTAAGGTTTCGATATTTTCTGACACCTATTGATTATTTTGAATTGTGCAAATCTGATACCTTAACAGCCCCACCTCTTCCTGCGAAACACTAATGTTTCTATTCACTATCAGAATTATTATCAATGATGAGCTTGTACGTATCGCGAGCACCCAAAAAAAATTGGGTGAGGATTTGTGCCAAAGTGATGATGACAGGAGCTATTGCTCTCCCATCCATTAAATGTTGCATCAGCGTCAAATTACAGTTAGGTGAGAAGTTTTTGAGTCTAGTTAGGATTTTCGCGAGCCATGAATACCATTAGGGGCCATAATCACTTTCAAAGTGTGGATAATGATGGTGGAGGAGGAAACGTGTTGGTGAAAAAATACTTAGTTTTTTTCAGCATTTTTTTTTATATCCCACCGCAAAGATAGCTGATATTTTTAATAATTTTTAGTTTTAGGTAGTATTTTTTTGCAATATTTTTTCTCAAAGGTGATGAAGGCAAGGGAGGATTAACCACAGCTTTTCTATTTAAATAAGCGTGGAGGATATTATGATCAATTTTTTTTGGAGAGATGATTGAGCTATCTTCGTAAATAAAAGATACAGTTATCTGCACCAAGAACAGTTATAAATTGCAATTTTTAAAGAAGATTCTCAGGTGAACTATGGACGTTTTGCACAATTACACCCGAATTACTTTACAATCTTAATTATCCATTCGGGTTTAGAAAAGGCTGAAATTTAACCTTTATTCGAGGCAGTCATGCATTATTTTTTCCAATATCGAATGAATTATAATATTTAGAATTAATCTTAATAATTTGTTTGTAATTGCCCTCTATAAATATGCATTAGAGTGTTAACATGTTGGAGTTTCCCATTCGTGAATTAAAATTTGAAGGACATGATACTCCCTTCCAAGGTATTATGTAAGAAAAATGAGAGAATCCTCTTCCTCCGCGATATCAATGTTATCAAATAAGATAAGCTCGTAATTTAAGATAGGCTTGGGTTCAATTTTGAACGTGAATTCATTCATTAGCAACTTCTTTTGTATCTGATTAAACTTAATCCATAACTTGTTACTAATTCTAGTTCAATTTTTGGAATTATTCCGCCTCAAATCTCTCTAAATTTGAAATGCATTATATGGGAAGTAGTAAGGATTGCAATTTCCCACCGTTTTTTTCTAAAACGAAAGTTAAATCGTAATTAAATAGGAAATAATAGTAGGATAAAAAAAGTATTTCTCACATTATATTTTTTTCTAATAATATTTTCAACTTTAAGCATATCTAATTGTTTAAAGAGGAAAATCTTTACAACTCCTACACGTAGTTTTCTCACTTCCGCCAAAGGATTCAACCTGTTTATGAATAAACGGAAGTGGTTGGATATAGAAAGAGTGCAGTAGTGAGAGAATAGGTTCTTCTATAATTAACATTTTTACTTTTATGGCAAGTTTCATTTATCCTCTTTGTTCTGTCCTTCAAAAAAGAGTTGATGGATGACGGCATAAGACAAAAATAGTTCTATCGTTGTCATTTCGTCAATCGGGAGGAGAGTTAGATGATTAACTGTTTTTATCTCTCTACACCAACAACGAACGGAGGTTAACAGTGTCGTCAAATCTTTGATCATTAACAAGTTATAGAAGATCATGATCGTATCGAATCACTTATTATTGAGAGAAGGTTGGAGCGAGGTGGAATCCAATTTTTCAATTAAATTAAGAACATCTAAAAAGTGATGAGGGCAGGTCGTGAATGCTTAAGTGAAACCTTTTAATTGATGTATTTCTCGCATTGAATAAAAATATGAACGGGATTGCATCATTCTCTTTATCCTAAATAGCTTTAATCAAATATTTACTTGACATTTCACATCGTCTGTGTTTGGAATAGATTGTCACTTGGTTCTCTGACAAGACGACAATGGAGCCACCTTCAGCGTTAATTAACTCAAATCTTTGCCGCTTTTTGGTCAAACAATCTTGGCAAATAACAGTAGCTAAGTAATTGCGTTTGAAGTGATAGCAACCACAAACAACGGGGGATGTGAGAAATTATGCATATCTTTTATCGCGAAAGTTGTTCACAGCTTGTGATAAACCGAGTTCATCCCTAAAACGATTAGATTTTGTCCGAATTCTTCTTCTACCAATTATTATATAAGGGAGCCACCCACAGTTGACCTCCCACAGTTTACTCCCCAAATAATTGATAGTGATAATCCACTTGATTTCTTTAAAAAAAGTTGGCAGTTCACACGAAAAACTTTAATGGTTTCAGTCGTGCAATATCTCAATTCCTAAATTGCAATCCAAGTCATTCTAAAGTATAAAACCTTACTCGAAAGGTGAGATTTATTAATTTATGCGTAACAACTCTATCCTTGAAAGATGACACGAATTACTTATTTCATCTCACATTTCATATACATTTTTCCACTTTTTCATTCGATTCAAGTAAACAAGCCATTTCTTACCTGTAATATTAGTCCCTTCAACAATTTCTCATATTTGATCTCTGCCAAAAGAAGAAAAAAACTCAAACTGTGCTCACAATGTCATTTAGTCAAATTCCACCACAAATCTTTATCCCTTTTTTGATGAGAGAGATACTTCTGCTCTGAATCTTTTCGTGTCACTCACGTCTCTCGCCACTCTCGTGTGAGAGGCTACACATATCAGTTTTACTTAATAATTATATTAATATATTCTGATGGTCAGTCAGAGCAATAACTTCATCTTTTACTCTACCACTCTAAAATTATCATTCACTGACAAAAATATATGATGTCCTGTTGTGACCAAAAAGTCTCTTTGGAGAATTACAATCTATCTACCCTCTCAAGGTTTATTGTTGTTTGAGAGGTTTTAGGTGAATTGTGTTCCCAAAAATATCAACATTCACATCCGCTCCTAAAGCGTGGGCCGGTTGACACGAAATTTGACAAGATTGTTCTTAATATTGCCGGGGAAAAAGGAAAAAAAAACTTTAGTTCACAATCACTTTTCATATCCAGTTCACCTCTTTTCTCGCTTGCGGAGAGCCCCACAAAGAAAACCTTTTAGGTCAAATCATGGCAACAAGATTTAGAGCAGAGGCAACAAGTTAAAGTAGGAAGCTCCAAGCAAGGTACGAGTCTGGAGGAAGGTGTAAACTTGCTTGTGGAAAGTACCCTTTGCACAGGGTCAACTTCTATATTTAATAGTCTCATTGCCATGCTCACATAAAGATTACACAACTCCTATTTTTGTCACAAGTCTCTCTCTCATGATGATCTCAATTCAACTATAAATAAATGGGAGTGGGGTTTGGAAAGGGATGTGTTTATCTACCTTGAACAGAGAGTCGACGGAAAGAATAAATTTGTCTTTAGTTGAAATAATTAATTGCAAGGATAAATCAATATGCACTGCACTAGACAAAATTATGCACAATTCACTAAATTGAGAGAGAAAATGGCGAGTTATAAACTTGAGCCTCCTCTTATGGATCCATTGTCAGATAAATTTGTCCAAAATTTGGTTATTCCATTCACTCTCTGGTAGGTATGTAAAACGTATCCATTCACTTAATAAAATCTATCAACTTTTTCATACAACCATTAAAAAATAATCTATAGAGTTCAAACAAAGTTCAAGAGATTTTTATCTTAACACAAATTTCTTCAATCCGCTTCAGCACTCAACAGCTCCCTGAGCATTACCATTGTCGACGAAATTCCTGAGAATAACAATTCATGGTCATGTTGAGGGAAGTACTGGAGCTGATATTTTTCTAAGAAGCAAAATAATTCCCTGATTACTTTTAAGGGTAGAATATTTTCAAAAGGGATCACGTTTACACTTATTGTTAATTTCAAAGGCCTCTTTTCAACTCTCTACAGACCGCAACCCAACGTGTGTGTTGTTGGCGTGCGAGCCAAAACTAGAATAAGCGCATCCCCCAAGAAACGAGCTCAGCAGAAGCGAAAAAAGAAAACTCGTACAGAGAACGACAGGTTCTTCATCTCTGTAAAGTACACGAGCTTTATCAAGAGGGATGCAACTGCAAAGTTGCATTCACACATATTATCTTTCTATACTCATCCTTCATTTTCATACATTCTTAAAGAGATGATGTTTTTCTTGACTGGTTTTTCACTATCTCTCTGAACATTACTTGGGTGTAGGGAGACTGTGGTCTTGGCTCCCTTTTTATGTACAAAACCATTTTCATTCAACTTAGAAACCATTTTTTTTGTAGTGGACCTAGAATATTATTCAGAAAGCTTATGCTCTTTTTCTACTAGAAAAAAATATTTTTTAAAAACATATTTTTCTGGCCGTCAGCGCACACATTTGATGGGAGTGACGAGAAACTTATATATTTTTATGTGAAAGCATCCAAATCAACATTTTCACTAGCCCCAAACGATATGTAAACGTAGACGAGGTCCTTTAGCTTTTTACTCTTTGCTTCATTCCTTCCTCTTATTGACAATTGACGTTTGATAACATTTCTTTCCTCGAAGACGATATGACAATACTTACATGAAACCAGACGGGGAAGAAAATTATACGGTGTAGAAAACAGGTACGAGTGACGTATCTCCTTCTCTCCCTTACTATGTCAGTAGTACTAGTGCATTTTCCTTGATGCAAAATCTCTACCTGATTCTTACAAAGAATTATCATCTCTTCACGGTATCAACAATATACGTAGGAGAAATGAAAGGCCGTGGTTTTTCAAAAACCCTTTTTAAATATGCACCTATGAATAATTTCTTAGTAGAGAAACACAAAGGATGGCTGAAAATGGTTTTAATTTTTTTTTGTTTTGACACGAATGATTCATAAGTTTTATGGTGGATTATTATAAATCATGAAATGAGGAAGAGAAGCTATTCCAGATAATTAATTCCAGAAAGGCATATAATTTTTATCCAAAAATGTAAAACATTTCAGCCTCAGGTAATAGGTGAAGGTGAACTTGAGAGAGCTATTTATAAAAAGGTGACATTAGTGACGATCTCCGCACACCCCCTTTTAATGCGGAATTTTTAATGAGCTAGTCATGTGTGCCGACAATGAGATGTTGCTCACCTTGTAAGTTGCATCTCATTTTATAACTCGTCCATTCAATGGAATCCAGAAGTGCAACGAATTTTTTTATAACTGATTCCATATAGATGGGATTAAAGAAGCTCAATCGCTTTGTCTAAAAGTTTTCCCAGAGGCTATTAAAATGTATGGAAAAGGATGAAAAATATTCTAATTTTAGTATTTTTATCCCCTCTCGAGTATCATCGTCCTCAAGTCAAGGAAACACGGATTGATAACCTTGCTTAGAAGGTTAGCCAATATTACTAAGAGTCCTTCCACTTTCACCTTTTCCTAATAGTCTTATCATGTACTAGAAAAATTCCATTCATAGATTTCTGTCATGGCTCACTTTCCATTAGCCTTTTACGCCCATTTTAAATTTTTCTTTAGAAGCAAATCAAAATAGTGACCTTACCTCCCCCGACGATTCTTGCTTCCTGGTATGAGGGAAACTGATATGGCCCAATCTAGAAGGGAATCGTACATCGTTATTTAATACTCTTCACACTGTAATGTTATCGATAATAGCAAATACCATTTTCCTACAACGATTCGCAACAAGAGTCAAATTAGGTTTTTAACAAAAGCCATTATCTAGTTGTAATACGCAAAATGACATGTACATTAGTATAACACAGGTCCTTATCAGAAGATCTGCACGTCTCGTGTAAACACCAAAATGAAATATTTTTTCTCAGGCTCTCATCTCCCACTTTGATCCTTATGTATCGACATATTATTTCGTGTATAAAACCTCTCTCCTAAACTGTGACGACATCATAAGAGAGAATCATTAACGATGAGAATCTCTGTTGTTTGCAAGACCGGAATGTAAGTAGGCTACCGTCTACCATCTTTTTTACCAACGGCAGCACCTTCTTCTACCCAAACAATAACATGGTCAGAACATTTTTCTTTAGAGGAAACCATCTTTTGCATTGCGTTTGTATTTGTATCCCAAACTTTGAGGATTTAGGGTGATGTGTTTGATGTATTTTTTTCTTGTTTTAATCTAACATGACTTGACCAAAACTTGAATCAAGTAAGGCTCATAACTGGTGTTGGTAGCACTTGTGAATATATTTGGGCTTTAATGGCTTTTTAAATCTCATCAACTTCTCACCATCACTATTTTCAAAGAGGGAGAAACGTTTCTCTTTTGTGATTGCTGATCGAGCTTTTAAGTTTAGAGTTGGAGCCGAGGGCTAAGAAATGCGTTATTTATATCCTCAGGATTATATCCACAAATGATTTGCGCCACCCAATTTTATTTTATATTAGATGTAAAGCAATTCTTAGAAAAATCATAACAACCGATTTTTTGACCTTCAAAAATTCTTAAAAGAATTAACTAAAGACATAGCAATTTGCAAATTTTCTATGCAAAATGTAAACGTTTTGAACGTGTCATATCAAAACTTTCTTTTTCCTCCGAGATTGTTGTGAAATTAAGATTGCATTTTAGATCGATACATAGGCAGTGTTTGATGAATGATCTGTCTTGAATCATTTGCATAGCCGATGGAATATGAACGGGCGACGACTTTCGTATTTGAGAGCTTTTCTCTTCTTGAATGAATCGAGAGGGTCATGAATCATTTTTTTTCTGATTGGGGAAGAGATATGATTTTCTTCATCACTTATAAAGCTGATTATTCAGTATTGAATGTCACATTGTAATAGTTTGACATTGTTTCAATCTTGAATTGATTAAGAAAAATGTTTGGTGCGAAAAGGATTAAAGGATAATAAAATGGGTTTTAGACAATTGCAAACCTGCCACGGTCAGCTTTATTAATCTCAACTTTCAATTGCTCCAAGCAACTAGTTAAACCCTAGCTTGTTTAGAGAACAATGAGAAGGAGCTGAAACAAGATGGGAATTTGCCACTCATCCCTACACCATCATTGTTTCTCCCTGCTCATTTAGCTAGTTAATTAACGAGACCTTATTTGCAGATGAATAGCACTTTAACAATGGCATTGCGTCTTCATCTCTTTTGAAAAGGTGTCCTGGAGGGATTCCATTCAAATGGCGTAAACATGATTTTACCTTTTCAAGGAAATTCTAAAGGGACCCAGGTAATAATTTAAATATTAGGATGACTACTTTTTAGCCAAGGGAGAAAGAGAAGAAGCACAGACGTAGCTAAAGCAGCTCAGCAATTAGAGCTCAATGAATAAAAAAATATTGCTAAAGGCCTGATTCCTCTTCTCGGAGAGGCAATGATGTGTGCAAAAATATGGTCACGAGGCATTTAATTTCAGAGATTTGATCTTTGAAAGTTGCATTTCTGACATGTTCTCCTTGTACACACATCCCCTCATCAATGGAGTCAAAAGTAGGAGCCCTCACGGGGCGGTTTTACACTTTCACGTGAGATTATGATAAGAGAGGAGAGATGAAAAAGTGAATGTTTTAATGGTAATTTAAATGGCGACATAATTCTCTTTGTTTTGCTTGCAATGCTCAGTGAAAATCATTTGGAGGGATTTGAGCGCACAGCTAAATCATAAACTATTATTGGATGTTTTGCCTAAACTCTCCCCTATAACTATTCTCTTCCTCAGTCATTTACAAACAATTAAGGGTAATAATGGAGCTCCTACTTTTCAAATATGTTACGTGCTCACGCATTTGTTCCTAGCTTGTCAGCCTGATATCCTTCTTGGTTTAAGCCGAAAGCAACGATAAACCTCGCAATTAATAATTCTATACATATACCCAGTCGATCTCTTAATTTCATCAGAGAAATTATGATCATCTTGTTCCCTCGCTTTTGGTAAAAGCATTGGGGGATAAAACAAAGCAAGAAAATTAATGAGCTAGTAAGCCACCTACTTACCAACTCGGTCTTCTCCCCTTTGATGTTCGAATTGTGTGGCGACAAAACGGGAGAACAATAACTCACTAGCTTTTTCTCTCTAGTCTTGTTTAAAAATTCAATACTTTTAGTCAACTTATTATTATTCAGGTGTAGCACAGCCACCCTGTGATTTTCTTTATTTCTCTTAGCGAAAAAAAGGCTCCCTCTCGACTCGAAAAGGGTTTGAAAGCTCTCCTAAATATAAGGCATTGCACGCGCACCTCTCTTCCCTCACAATTAACTTTTGAATAACTTTAAATATTTTAATAGACTTGGTCATAAAGCGGAAGGTATTTTCAAAACTATTTTCTACATCTCATTAATATTTTTTACAGTGGTCCTTGTCTCAAATTTAGAAATGTCCATCAGTCTCGAGATCCTTTTATATT
>JAHZMU010000650.1:0-15612 GCA_027743725.1 Rambutsinella grinnellia | reverse complement strand
GTGGACATGATGTTGGGGGCGGAGAATTCGAGGATTTTGGAGCTAGCTCACCTTCATCACTTTTACAAATCCAAGGCAGAGTAATCAATGCTTTGAAGGTCTCACTTTCTCCAAAGCAGTATGCACAGGTACTTCACTCTCTTGAGAATATTACAACAAATGATGAGGGTCTAGACACCAATGAGGTTGCTGTGATGGAAAGAAGAATGAACTGGCAAAAAGAAGTTAGCCATATTAAAGGTGGTCGTCTTAAAGGTCCACTTCCTCTTCCTAGTCCAACTCATTATGCGGATGACTCGTTACCAATTAAATGTATAAATAATAATAGATAATAATAGTATTTTAATGGTTTTAAAACTTGAATATAAAATCTAATTTACTCTTTTGTTTTTCAGCATCTTTCGAAATCTCGGAATTGATTGTGGAGCTTGCCCTCCCAACAAATTTGCAGACGCCTGTGGGCAGTGAATCAATCAATATACCCCACCTGTCTCTTTCCTGTTCTGAACTAGCATTTCATTGTGATAAGCGATCTCATCGAATGGAAATGGATATTTGTTTAAAATCATTGAAACTGGAGGATACAAATGTTGGTGTGGATTCCCGTAGAAGGGTGTTAGCTAGTTCAATTTCTGGTTTGGACAAAGAACATAAACCTGCTCATCCAACTCTACCCCGTGACTTTGCACAGCATTCCAACTACTTATCGAAGTCATGCCCTGATTTGAAAGCAGCTGAGGCAATCTCCATTGTTGAAAGCCCATCGGTAAACAGCGAGATGGGGATTCGCATGGTGGAATCTGCATCTCTTCCGGATGAACTTGATCCTCGGATGGTATTTTCTGGAAGATATCATTCAGCAGGGATCTCGTTTAATCCCCTCAAACCGGGTAGGAAACGAAGAGCAAGTAAAAAACATTCCAGTGGCTCAGAAACAATCAAGGAATTTTGTCCTGTAACTCCACCCCCTTCACCGCGTCCTGAAGATGCCTTCTGGGATAACCTCGTTCACATAAAAATCACAATGATTGATCCGAAGTCTCCTGACTTTATAATCAAGCATGAAGGAACTCACAAACATACCCGCGTGGATTTTAATATTTTGGAAGTGCTGCTAACTCCAGAAACATTTGCTTGTTTGAGGCAATTCTTTTCGGACGCCTCGAAGTATTCAGTGGTGCAAAGTACATCGGCAACAGTACACAATGGTTCCTCCAAATATAATCAACATCAGTTTAGCCCTAGTCCTAACCCACAATTTATGAGGGAGGGGAGTGTGGAAGCGCAAAAGAATTCAGAGACCGTGATTAATGTTCGTGCACTAATGGTTAAGCTGGGTACCGTGGCCGGGGAACTTGCAGAAGCTGAAGTTAGTAATGTGAGGTGTGAGCTGAAAAGCAGGGGAGCTAATTACTTTGGAGTGGAGGGAAGGCTTGGGTCCTTGGAAGTTCGGGATATCAGTCCACACAAAGGCCTTTATCCGTTAAAGTTTGCTTTTCAAGGAGATCAAGCTTTGGATTTTGATTACGTTCGCATTGGTAAGGAGGAATAAACATTGCTAGTCTTACCCGTAAAATTCTAAAATTTGAATTGATAATAAAATTAAAAATTATAATTCCAGATACGGATGCCAAATTCAGACTGAAAATGTCATCAATAGTGTGTGTACACACAAACAGATTCTACACCGAATTTTCTACGTTATGGGGACTGTTGTTTGGTGCTAATTCTTATCCTGTAACGAGAGAACCGGAGTCACCAGCCGGACCCACAGAATCTTTTGATTCCGATACAGAGTCGCCATCTGATATGGTAAAGGTTCTGTTGGACATTCAGGCGGGGGCCCCAGTTATTATTCTTCCATATAGTGCCGAGTCAGAGCGTCTCCTAATTGCCGACTTGGGGCATATCTCCGTCAAGAATAAATTCATTGATGGAGGACAAAATACAATCCTGAACAGTACGGCTATCGATTTGATCGAAATGGATTTATACGCTGGCCACCTACAGGTTGTTCCAGAGGAAGATCTCGGATTTGAAAAGCGGAAACACTGGAAACTTCAAAAAGGAACTGTTGTCCTCAAGTCAGCAGGAAATCCTTCATTCCTGAAAAAGAAATGTGCTCTGAATCTGAAGATGAGAAGATACTTTGTTGGGACTACGCCCGAGTCACAGGCTTCGGATTTGAAAAGCGGAAACACTGGAAGCTTCAAAAAGGAACTGTTGTACTCAAGTCAGCAGGAAATCCTTCATTTCTGAAAAAGAAATGTGCTCTGAATCTGAAGATGAGAAGATACTTTGTTGGGACTACGCCCGAATCACAAGCAGTGACTTTTATTCATGGAACATTGTCTACGGTTCATTGCACCGTCAACTCTGATAAATATAAGGTATATTAGGTTTTAAATTTTTGCATTTTCAAAACTATATATTATCCTAACAATTATATGTCAACCTTTTTAGCTGGTACGAGGTCTCTTGCAATTCAATATTGGCGAAAATATCAATTGGGATGAAAGTCTTATAGCCCCAACCCGAGGAGTTAACCTCGTTCGCCCACCCCCAAAGCATGTAAAATCAAGACTGGACCTAGAAATAGAGCTGGAGTTGGTCAACGTAATCTTAGAAGTGCTGAAAGATGAGGATTATCAACTGACCCGAATTGACTTTCTCCGTTCAAGGTTTACATTTCAGAGCAACTCGGACGGAACCAAGGATGTAGACCTCGCTTCTCAAGAAATTCTCATTTGTGATATTCGGGAGGAGGATAGTGACAAGAAAAAGGATTCGGTTAAAAGTACGAAGAACTGCTTTAAAAATATTCTACAACAAAGTGGTATGTATGGATCTTCAAATCAGCCATCAACATCTGGTTCATTCCAAGGGAAGACTCCGCTCCAAGCAGATATTCACTACAGACAAACCGAGAGAGGGACAAACGTCACAATTGTGCTAAATAATATGAGACTGATGCTCATCATGGACTGGTGGATGGATGTTCTAAGTTTTCTGTCACAGAAAATTAATCCCCCTTTACAGCACTTGCAGGTGGAAAATAAGGGTGAATATCAGCGCAACGTTTCGCCTGTCTTGGAAAGGTCAAGAGAGTTATCTACTCCGATAGCTGTGTCAGCTGGAATTGTAACAAAGAGAGCTCCGGTGCTCGAAATTCCAAAGTCTACATTTGAGCTGAAAATGAACGTTTCAAGCTGTGAGCTTGTGCTTGTTGAAGACCCGACTGTTTGGGATTCGAACGCTATCATTTTAAAGAGCACAGCAATGCTTGGTTATCGACCGCATTTGGAAAGACCAATTTCATGTAGTCTTTTGGAATGCGAACTTTTCTCATGTATTCTGGGCTTAGAGTCCGATACAGCTTTGTCTATTCTCGACCCAACAAACATTCAGCTTGTGCTCGTTGAAGACCCGACTGTTTGGGATTCGAACGCTATCATTTTAAAGAGCACAGCAATGCTTGGTTATCGACCGCACTTAGAAAGACCAATTTCATGTAGTCTCTTGGAATGCGAACTTTTCTCGTGTATTCTGGGCCTGGAGTCCGATACAGCGTTGTCTATCCTCGACCCAACAAATATTCAACTTGAATTAGTTCGACAGGCTGTTTCAGATTCTCAAGGGATATTGGACGCTACATTGTCAATGGGATCTTCACTTCGAGTATTGAAGATTCAAAGCCCCAGTCTTAGCCTGAGACTTTCATACTATGATATGAAAATGTTTGTCAAGTTTTTGGAGAGGTTTTCGAAGGAGGCCAAAAGTCACTTCAAGACAACTGTAACTCCGTCGAATATGAGCCTTGAGACTAGTCCATATGTAAGTTAAATTTCAGGAAATATTTCACCGAAATTAATGTCAAAAATTTGGTTAATTAAAAACTTTACTTTAATTACTAGGTTGAGGAAAAGGTCATATATGAGCATATGGATGGTGGGCTAGTGGAGCTTGCCGCTGATGCTCTACAAGAAGCCGGACGATTTTCGCCCAGTAACTTTGGAAGCGAGGAGACGTCCGGGATTTGGAAGCTTGATGTGAAATGTAACCTGCTTTCTCTCTGCGTAATTGACGATTGCAAAGATGCTGACGTGCCTCTCATTGAAGCTTGCGTCCAATCGTTGGAGCTAACTCAAAATTGTGTGGACAATACGGGTGTAGCAGAGTGTGTCATTAGTGGAGATTATTATAATAGAGCTTTGTCCGGCTGGGAACCATTTTTAGAGCCTTGGAAATGTGCTGTGTCATGGCAGAAGAATCTGATTGGAAAGCTAGGAGAACAATCTCCCACCAGCGAATTTCCATCAAAGGCTCCAGAACTTGAGTTGGCCATTCATTCAAGAAAAATCTTGGATTTGAATATCACATCTACCTTACTGACTTTGTATCGAACAGTGTCTTCCAATTGGTCAGAAGATTATCAACAGCAAAAGTCAGATAGACGAAGAGTCCCTTTTGTCCCATTTGCGTTAAGAAATGAGACTGGCTCTCCTCTATATTTTCGAACAATTTTGTCCGAGAACGACGTTGTAATACATAGAGAAAGGTCGACTGGAGCAACGGAATTTGCAGATGCTACTGGTTGGATTCAGGTAGATCATATGTCAGTGCAGCCATTCAGTTTTGAAGGAAGAGTGAAACTCCGACATAGAAATACGCATCAGCTTAGAACCCATCAGTTAGCTGTGAAGCTGGATGGATGGCAGGAGGTCACGCCAGTGTCAGTGGATAAAGTGGGCATGTATTTTAGGATTGTAAATCCTGTCATTCAACGACGTTATGGGGTAAGTAAATATATAGAGATACTTTTAGAAACTTTACAGAAAAGAATATTTGTTTGAAATAAATTGAAAACATAAAATGCTTTTATTTGTAGCTGTATACGGAGTTACCACCAACACGGCTTGTATTTGAAGTGAGCCTGCAGGGATCGGCCCAGAAGCTGGTTACTGTACGTTCAGCATTACAAGTTAGAAATTCTCTTCCTGATCCAGTGGAACTGAAGCTGGAAAATACAATCGTCTACCCATCATGTAACGTTTATGATAATTATGATTTTAAATTATTGTCTGGTAGGTTTGCTAAGATTTTTATGATGATTTTTGATTTAGTTGAAAGAGAGCAAACCGGAGGTTCTTACGTTGCTCAAATAGAATCAGGTCAGTCGTATCCAGTCCCGTTGCACTCTGTTTGGGCGCAAATGTGGGTGCGTCCATTGATTCCTGATGGGGCCCTCAGCTCGCAATATTCGTACTGCACTAAAGCTCTACTAGTCACCACTCAAGATAGCCAGATGAATGGATTGAGAGAGTGCAACTCGGTCACTTCAGAAGAGCAGCAGGGTTACCGCTTCTGTGTGGCAGTCCAAAGGGATGACTTTCCTGCTGATGATGATCAAATCATTCCACCAAACACACTTCCAAGCCTTGTAAATCTGATGAGCATGAGTAAAAGGGCGAACCTGATTACATTAAAGAGCCCGCTCAGGATATCCAACTTGATTCCACATGAAATTACGTTTGAAATTAGGAGTAAAGGCGTATTTGGACATATACAACCTGGGAAGGATTTTGATATGAATAATGTAATGGCAATGTTTAGATGCTATGAAAATTGCAAAATTCAATTGAGTTGCTGAAGATAATTAATTGTATTCCGTTTATATAGGTCGACATTTCCGATCAGTTCGAGATTGTTTTTACGACAGAAACTTTCTCTCAAACAGCTCCACTCACAGTAAATCCGAGCTTGAATAGTGTTGCAGCCAAGTTGAAAATGGTCGATGCTCAGAAAAGAATAATCTACATGACAGCTCGTGTTCGTAAAGGAGACGGAGGAACGCTAACTGTTAGCCTGAGTTGTTCTTACTGGATTATTAACAAAAGTGGCCTACCCCTTGTCTGTAAGCAAGAAGGGACTTCGTCCGAGGCTGCTGGTCAATTTCAAGAACACGAAGTTGGGAGAATGGTAACGCCCCTCTTATTTAGCTTTGCAGATCAGGAAACATCCGAAGCAATTTCGCTCAGAGTGGGGAATGGACTTCATAAAGGTTCTAAACCTTATTGGTGCCGGGCTTTTATTGGCCAAAATGGAACGCGGGTTCGGAAGCTAACAGTGTCCCACAGTAATAACAGACCAGACTCCGTTTATATGGTTGGTGTAGAAGTTAAAAGTGGCAGTGGAAGGTATAGGGATACTAAATTGATTGTGATATCTCCTCGCTTTGTCGTCGACAATCGGTCATCCAGAAGAGTCGTTTATATGGTTGGTGTAGAAGTTAAAAGTGGCAGTGGAAGGTATAGGGATACTAAATTGATTGTGATATCTCCTCGCTTCGTCGTCGATAATCGGTCATCCAGAAGAGTTCAGATTTCACAAAAGGTTTATGCGACAAGCTTCTTTGATGCTGCTGCTCAAGCTACACATCTCACCCTGACGCCGGAGTGTAACCTACCGTTTCACTGGCCACGGTTGGATAGAGAGCAATTGCTGTGTATTAAACTTGTCGATATTACAAATGGGCTTTGGTCTGGAGGATTTCCTATTGATAATGTTGACTCGTTTCATGTTAATACTAGGTAAGGTTTCGAAATGAATTTGCTTCAGAAGCTAGAGAATTTATAATAAACAATTGAGGTCATACTAATATATTTTTGTCTTTGCAGGGATCGTGAAGGAAATTCCACTTTTCTTCGAGTCGAGATTGTTCTTCAAGGATCTACATATTTTATTGTGTTGAATGATACCGAGCAACTCCCTCCTCCATTCAGAATTGATAATTTAGCCTTTGTTCCAGTCTCCTTTCACCAGGTTGGATAACGAAATTTCTTTGGCTCTACATTTCTAAATTCTTTTAATCGATTTTTTATTTATATCATGTCATTAATTTAGGCTTGCGTTGGAGAAGAACGTTTGAAATTGACTGTGAAAGCAGAATCTTCCTTGGCCTATGCCTTGGACGAGCCTACGGAGCCTGCGAATCTTACATTCGAAACACCAGGAGGACAATCGGTGATCGTGAATATGGATGTACTGGGATCAGCTTCATGGATTACGTATGAGAACTTTTTCTTTGTCGCACTGACAGCCACATTTCCACCCGATGATGCGCATGAGATGGCTGTAGGAGTTGGAATGGAATCACTAAACTTGGTTCTGGAAGTGGTTTCTGAAACAATGAAAGTGACATTGGGCAAAAAGGAACCTGGAAAATTGTAAGTTTACTGAACATAATTTCCAAATTTATTAAAATTCGGAATGTAATTTAACTAATTTTTGATTGAACAGTTCTCAACTCTGGAAGATAAATGGAGATGGGTTAATCGAGCATGTAGGATCACGTCCGCTTGGAGAAGTACCAAAGCAAAATGAACCGGCTTCGAAATGGGTATTGGACATTGCGGGTTCAGCTCCACAGCCTAGTCAATGTGTAGCGTTGATGCTTAAAAGGCCGGAGAAACGACGTGCTTCAACACAACATTGGGAATTCACAAATGATGGAAGGTTAAAGCTGAGCATGTATTCGAACATGTATGTCCAGGCAAAAGATGGTTTCGGATTGGGTGGAGTCTCGTATGAAGCGGAGTCTGAAGAAGCATCTGGAGCTACTTGGAAATTATGTAAATTAACGTTTACTATAAAAATTGGTTGTCCAGTTCTGTAATTAATACAAAATTGTTTTTAGGGAGTGATGTCGTTTTAGGACCTCCTCAACCAGTGTGCTATGTACGAACAGCCAGTGGAATTCATGCAGAGCAAGCTGTTAGTCGTCAAAAGCTACGAGGCGGATCTGGCAAACTAAACTTTGAGGTTTTGACTGACGGACCAACGCGAGTAGTGCGGGTTTGCGATGATGTTATTCCTCCAAGAATCCATTTATTCCGTCATACTTTCGAGGCAAGTAATTGTAACACAGCGCCAAAGTTCAAGGTGAAGGTGGACCTCGAAAACGGATTAGGAATTAGTGTGGTCAGCTGCAATCCGAGAGAGGAGCTTATTTATTGTAAATTCAGCGGGTAAGAAAAAATTGAATAGTGGAATCCATGCAGAGCAAGCTGTTAGTCGTCAAAAGCTACGAGGTGGATCTGGCAAGTTAAACTTTGAAGTTTTGACGGACGGACCAACGCGAGTTGTTCGGGTTTGCGATGACGTTATTCCTCCAAGAATTCATTTATTCCGTCATACTTTCGAGGCAAGTAATTGTAACACAGCGCCAAAGTTCAAGGTGAAAGTGGACCTCGAAAACGGATTAGGAATTAGCGTGGTCAGCTGTAATCCGAGGGAGGAACTTATTTATTGTAAATTCAGCGGGTAAGAAAAAATTGATATGAATTAAATTATGCATGATTATGCATTTTTAACATAAATATTTTTTGAATGAAGAATGATGGTGGAATGGACGGAATCTAAAGAATCTCAAATTGTGAAAGCATCCATTGAAAACCTTCAAATCGATAATCAGCTCCATGAGTCGGAGAAATCAGCAGTGATGTATGTCCCCGCATCAGAACGATTTGAAACGGTTGAAGACATCACCGCGTATGAACCTCAGCCCGCTTTACGGCTCTCGTGGGAAAGTATGAAGTCCAAGTTGAATGCTCACGTATTTAAATATTGGGAGCTTGACGTGAGACCTCTTAGTGTTGTGCTAGAAGAAAGATTGCTTTTAAAGTTTTGCAATTGGTTGGGCATCGGGCAGAATAATCAGTCATTTGATGGACTCAAAGAATCTGATTTCGAAGTGCAGAAGGCGTTTACCAACACCGCATCGCTGACTGCAAAGCGGTTTTATTTTGGAATGCTCAACATATTGCTGAATCAAGTTCGTCTGAGTGTTCTTACCTCTTCCAAACTTCCACCGGATTTGGCATTGGTAAAGCGTAGCCTGGGGTTGACATTGATACGCTTCGAAGATGCAATGGTAGATTTGGATACTTTTATAAAGTATCATCCTTTCGAAACTTTTGAGTTTTTGTGGGCCATGGTCGTCGGTAAGGAACAACTTAAATTATGTCCCAACTTGAGTGTCCTGAATCCTGGGCTAAGTATAAGTAATTGATTAATTTTTACCGACAGGTTGTATCACTAATGAAAAATGTTACGCATGGCCTATCAAACTCCACGGCGAAAGTGATTGGATCTCTTGGAGAGGCTATTGGCGGTCGTACGATTTTGGATGATAGGCACGAAGAAGAGAGAAGACGAATTAAGGACGAGTATTCGGGTAACTCTGCAGAGCATTTGTATGCCGGTCTGCGGGGATTTGGGCATGGCTTTATTGGAGGCATAACATCGATTGCAACGCAATCATACGAAGGGCTGGCGAATGACGGAATGAGTGTAAGAAAGCTACCTATAATGCTAACTATTATGCAACCAAGTACTTATCAATGAATATGCTGCCTTTTATAGGGATTGATTACTGGAATTGGGAAGGGTCTTGTGGGGACAGTGACAAAACCAGCAGTGGGTATTTTGGATCTTGCGACAGGTGCCGCCTCTGCAATTCGAGATTCTTCCCAAACCTCGTCGAGAATGATGCCTCCCAGAGTTCGGCCAACCAGAGTTGTGGTGGGGAACGGAGGACTTCTACCTTCTTGCGACAGGTGCCGCCTCTGCAATTCGAGATTCTTCCCAAACCTCGTCGAGAATGATGCCTCCCAGAGTTCGGCCAACCAGAGTTGTGGTGGGGAACGGAGGACTACTCCCTCAATATTCAGAAGTTTCTGCAAGAGGTCAAGAGCTCTTGTACGATATCAATGATAGGAACTACAAAGAATTATTTATTGGATTCGAGACGCTAACACAAGACTTCCGGATAATGATAGCTTCGGAAGCAATTACAGTTTTCAAGCCTGGGAAAAATTACACTCAGTTGCTGAAAATCCCATTAAGGTGAGTTGTTTTAGTCGGACAAAGTTTGATTTACACTTTCTAATAATTTCTA
This sequence comes from Rambutsinella grinnellia, assembly GCA_027743725.1. Lineage (NCBI taxonomy): Eukaryota > Metazoa > Arthropoda > Collembola > Entomobryomorpha > Entomobryidae > Rambutsinella > Rambutsinella grinnellia. Next base: position 5,654 of record JAHZMU010000650.1, on the reverse strand, counting down.
ATCCAATATATTTATATTTTTAGTGATCTTATGGAATGCCGAGTTGCCTGAGTTGAATGAAAGGGGATACGTGAATAGTCCATATATAGAATTTATCAGTCAAGTGCAGGACGGTCAAGCAGGTCGTCCCTTTAGTAGACCACAAGTAGTTTGTGATAGTGATCAGGTGGCTAAGAGAGTTGTCCAGCAAGTAAATTATGCTAAAGTTCTTTATGAAGAATTAAGACATTCGCATACGGAATCAACAAATTCTAACAGTGATGAATAGCATAAGGGGGATTTAGATTGGGAGTATATATTAAATTGAATTTATCCAACGCAGAACACGCTAAACATTAGATACGCTAAATAAATAATTTTTTTACTGCAAATGAAAATTATTTAGTCTTTAAGATAAATAGTTACCGTGCCTTGTGTTATCCAATTTATCCAGCAGCAGTATTTTCGTTTCTTACCATAAATAAACCCTTTGTCTGTTGATATTAATAATAGTAATTTATAGTGATGATTTTGGTTGTATGATTCACAGAGAATTATTTTGGTAGTCAGATTAAATTTATTTAGTCACAATCTTAACTAACTCTAAGATATAATAGTAATATTGTAATATTTAATTGTGAGCATAATCAATTGCTTCTTGACTTCAATCAAGTGCAACTAATTTACAGAAAATATTTATCGAATGATAGTGAATGTCTCAATTCTGTGATAATAAAAGATCAAAATATTTACGAATTGATTTGCGAAATACTTATTTACAGTAGCAGGTACTTCCATAACAAGCACCTCTGCCTTGTCTAAATCCATAAACGTTGCAGCACTGCAAGCAGTAAAATGAATTTCCAGGACAGTGTTCACTGCATTCCGGCAAAACGGGTCGTAAATAGTCAGAGGATGATGCATAGCATTGCTCTAATAAAGTTCATATAATATTTAAAAACTACTGACATTTACGCTACAATTCACATATTTTAAACTTCACTTACCCATATAGGAAAATAAAACTATTGAAGCAAATAAAATAAGAAAAACTGTTTTACTCATATTGTCTCGTGTGAATCTATAACTTCTTTAATCGACTGGGAATGAGTGAGTGAGATTTGCAGAAAAAAACTTATGAAAGTGAGCAGTCCGAATTCTCCAAAGCATTCATAAGGACTGAGATGCGTATCCGAAGAAAAATCTAAATAAATTCACAGAAAATCAATCAGACTGGAACTGGTTTTTGGTGTAGACCAGTTTATTACACTAAATATATTGGCATTCAAGTATCAATACCCTATGATTTTATTTTGGCCAGGTAAATGACATCATGAAAATCTGCATTTTTTATTTTAAAAAATCATCGCAGTGCGTCATACTTCCATTCACTCATTAGCGATGAACAGGTGAATAATTGAAAGGGCAAACTATAATTATGCGCATACTTCTATGCTAAAACAATAAACAACTTTCAAGCAACAATTGCTCATTAAAATGTCTTGATTCATTTGCTCCGATGGGATTAAAACTTGCTTCATTTCTAATGTCTTGTTCTTATCAGATACCTACATAGAAAAATCTGTTGCTCCACTAGATTCTTTCTTTGAATAAGTGTTATCACATTCATTGATAATGTTGCTGATTATTGTGAATGTCAACAATCGCACCATTCCTTTATTGAATCATCTCGATCATTAAGGAATATACTACATCTAATTGATATGCCAAATGACGATATGCTTGCGTTTACTATTAATTATAATTAATCAAGGATTCACTCCCAATACCTGTTGTGGATTCTCATGATTATGATTTACTACTGATTAATGATTGCTCACAAACGATTCCTTTTACTTAAGCTGTTTCAATTTAAATATGTCACTATTAGTCGCAGAGGGAAGAGAGTGGCAACAATGGCGTTGGCGATGCAGTATTTGTTACTCAATTATGAATTATGTTAAGATAACTGCGCAAAGTTCACATAAAATTCTCGCAATTCTTATCGTTTTGTACTATTCAATTTCAATCCCTAATTTCTTAACTGAGTGTTAGTGAGCGATATGATTCTAAAAATTGTCAGATTAAATTGCACAAAAAGGTGCGTAACAGATAATGAAAACTTTTACCTAATTAGAGGACAAAAAGGTATTACAAGATCGGGGTATTGTGAGTTCGTGGCCAATATTGCTTAATAATTGCTTCTTTCGCACTTTCGCAGAGATTTAGCAAATCAATTAAAGTTGCATAATTGCGGCTTTTTGCAAATAACCTTAATAGTGGACAAAATGACTCATGGTCAAGCAAGCACTTTACCTACGAGTAGTATTTTGAATTTTTGTAGGCATTTAAAATGCGCCCAAAAGGAAGCAATATTTATGCTCTGTTAAGCATTTATTTATGCAGAATGAGGCGATTTTGTGACTCAAGGGTAAATCGAAAATAAGATAACCAACAAGAGTTTAAGTATAAAAAATAGACCAAGCATGAAGATATGTATCAGGGCCCTATAATAAGAATATTGTCGCTCTTTTTTCACTTGCTAAGTATGAAAACAATTAAAGGCTTGATCAACACATGGCCTTTTTATCATGCAATGGAAGCCGCTAGTGCCAGTTACGCATTGCATGGTTCTCGTTGGCTATTCCTCAATTCCTTCACCTCAATGTTACCTACTTCAAAATTTGAAATTGGCATTCAAGCAATTTCCCAAGAGGACCTTCTTCGTTGGTTCTAAAATCTGACACACATAATGCGTAATATGATTTTTATATAATTTTGCATATCATATCCCGGATGAAGAAGGAACAAAAATGCTAATGTTTGGTGTGATCGATTGGTTATCAATAATTCAATTCAAAGTCGATACTTGAAAGTAGATGACATTATAACATTGTATTCAACAGTGACTTTTGTGTCAAGAAAATACTGTCACAAACCTCGATATCCTTTCAACTAGTTTAGATAATTGATTCGCTAATCTGCTTCAGTTTTATTGTTCTTTCATTGACCTGACTAACTTCCCAATTATTCCAGTCTATTGTATTTATCTACAAGTCGATTATCAAACTTTCCCAAGAATAAACTATGGAATTTCTCACCTATTAAACGTCTCAATCAGCACATTTTTATTCTTCTAACAATAAGTGATAGTCTAATTTAAATGAACCCTACGATTAAAAATATCCTTTAATATAAAACGTCTATGCAAACATACATTTGAAGGAAACGGCCACTCGTGGTTCACCCTGCCATTAAACTGAAGTAAGGACAGCGATCTGAGCGCAATACATTGTATAAAATACCGCAGGGATGCGTAATAATTATAGCAGGTCGACATAATTTAAACTAGCAATTATTGTATTAGGATTAAATTAAGCATACGCGTACACCAGTAACAGTAGATGTCAGTCACCAGTGTCATATTCAATTGCACTAAACAGCATCAAAACAGTAACATGCGATTATATCCGCAAATCCACAACCAATTGCTCTATTGCATTACTGCGGCTTAGACCTGTGGGAGGAACAATGCATTTTTTCTGACTGCAGAAAACAATTACGGTTATGATCTGATATACCTATAGATTTAAGAAGGTATAGTATTAGTATTACTTGGAGCATTTGTAGTTAATGTTTAAGTTTTAATTTTACACTTGTATACCGAATGCTAACATCTTGATTTGTCATACATGAACAATGCCCTTCTACATCATTAAAAATTGTAACAAGCATTACCCTTTTGTGAGTTTCATCAAACGCGGATGCCTAAAGAATGTTTGCAAACATGCTTATAGAGAATTATGGTGAAAAATCGATTTTTTCACTTGTTAAGTGCGAGTTGTTGTTAAACATTATTTATTATTTTATTGCGTATTGCGTACAGTGACAATAACCAAATGACACATAACAAGTCTCCAAAAATTTCTCAATAAATTTGCACAGCCTAGTACGTATGAAATTAATTATTCGCACACACACACAATCATGGGATACTTGAGATCTAATTTTTTCTTGACCCTTACCTCATTATTTGGGAGCGATTTTTCTATGAGTTTTATTTGTCTATTTGTGTGTGGGACTTTGCATGTGAGATTTTCCTGAAAAATGTCATTATTCATTCACACTGACACAACAAAGTTCTTTCCACTCGTGACATATTTTTTATTTTAATTCTTTGGAATGCACCCCTCTGGTAATGGCTGGTACAGAGATTAGTATATAAAGCTCGAGAAGGTTTATGAGATGTCATTCAGTCACCTTCAACCTTCTCAAGTGCTCAGTTCTTTCAACTGCCCAAAGTGCTCAATTAACGCTTAAAAGTCGCTTGGACTTACAAAATTAAAAAAATGGCTCGTGTTCTCGTAAGTTTAAATGTGAATTTTATTGAAGTGAGAGTGGAGGGGTTATTCTTAAAATAATTCTAAGCATCCGAATTATTTTCAGGCTTTGTTTGTTCTCATTGCTTGCCTTGCAATTGCCTTCGCTGCGGAGGAGACTAAGGATAAGGCCAAGGATGATCTTGAAACTGCTCCAGGATACCATTTCGGTAATTAGTTAATTGCAAGGTGGTAAAATTGCCTTGCTTCAACCACGCAGCGAGTTACATTTCAAGTCTGAATTTGTTAATATGTAGGTATTGGTATAGGTTTTCATAGAGGTTTCCACCGTGGATTCTACGGTTATCCTGGGTTCTACGGGGGCTACAGAGGATTTGGCTACGGCTACCCACACTTTGGATACGGTTATGGCCACGGCTTTTACGGTTAAAAATTTGATCGTTTCCACAAAAAATGCAAGTAGAAGCAAAAATTGGAGCAATTTCCAGCAAATTAGTCTCAAGTCAATTGTCAGTACCACCGCATGTATTAAAAGTTCAAAACTATGTTAGTTCAAAATTTTACTTTTTTTCCTCAAAAAATTTAAAGAAAAACAATAAAAATTCGAAACAAATAATCATTAGTAATCATATCATTCGTAATTCTAATGAGAATTCAATGAAGCTGATTAAATGGCATAAAAATCAAGTCTATGAAAAATCATTATACATTCATGCATTGACGCAATAAAAGCAACAAAGAGAAGAACGAACGTCAGCTTTTCTCGAGTAATGGAATGAAAACCCGAGAAGGAATTCTTTCATCCTTTCGCTTTACTTAATTAATGAATCATTAAAAATTCATACTAAAACCGGAATACAAAATTAGTTTGTCATCACTTGCGCATAAAGGTTGGATGAAATCCACAATGAACAAAGCTCTATAGGATATCATTCCATCAGCGCCATTCTGCATAGCTTTCTCACTTACTTGTGTGTACAATACTAACTACATTTCGCAACATTGCAAAAACTGCACATGGAGTCGCATAGATTTTGGCAATAGGTATTTCTATATTATGGTTTATATACCAAAATTATCGCCCTGTATTGAGAAATGAGAAATGAGACTATAGTTTCCTTCTACTTTCTTTCGCCTACCACCTATTATGCAATACTGAGGTTTTGGAAATAGGACGAAATGGAACTTGGAAGCTTTCATGCTTAAAGAATCTAAAGTTTGCCTTTCCATCACCTACATCATGATGTAATCTTTGCTATAAGCGAGAACTGTTGTGTGAAAAAGAAGTGAGAAGCGCATGTTAGCAGATTGTGCTCATTTTAGGTGCACTTTTCT
>JAHZMU010000649.1:0-34797 GCA_027743725.1 Rambutsinella grinnellia | reverse complement strand
TTCTCCAAAAATGAGAAGAGGCTGAGTGTGTGCAGCAAACGAAGGTATGAGAAAAACCAGTAATATAATATGTAATATGTGTGTACTCTGTACTCACTCCAATATAAGCCCTGAACAATTTTTTATATGAACAAAGCTCACATCTATAATATTTATCCTATGTTGTAAATGGCCAAGTGCTTACTAGGCTGTTTCACTCTCTGAAGGAAGAAAAAAGACTCATCTAAAAAAGTTTTCACTATACGAAAATATCTTTTGATAGAGTCCCCCTCCTTCTCCTCTTATGCAGATACACACACAACAGGATGAAAACTTTTATAGCGTTTTCTCTCTCTCTCTCTCTCTCTCTCGTCGTTTTTGTTGTTGTTACTTTTGAAATGGGTTGGGGGATGTACAACTCTGCCATCTACATTCTCCTATATATTTATAGACAGACCTTTTGGCTATGGACGCGTATGTACCCAACGGTGGCGTCTCATTTTTCGATTACGTAACACTTAGAGGGACTGCCCGGGCGGAAATGAGACTTATCCAAGTTTATCATAACTTAAACAAACGTCTTTAGGCTCTTGAACCTTAAAAACACTTTATAATAGTTCCTAGAAGTAAAATTTGACCTATTTAAGAACAATTATTTGTTTACGTAAATATTTTTGTAAATCACATCGAACTCGCATAGGTTATTATTCGACTTAAGTTCTTGGAATCGAACAATGGCAAGTAGTTCAAATTATAACGAATTCTGTCACTTTTAATGTCTCCTAACGGGAGCATAGTCCATCATTGTTTTTTCATGTAGAATATTAGCGTGCCCCAACTTTTCCTGTACGATTTTGGTTTATGCATTCAGTTAGTCAAGTGTAGGACGCGCGTTCGGATGGCTGGTTGTTGGCTATGCTCGAGAAAGAAGAGGATGACGATGATCTTGATGAAAATTTTGTTGTTGTAGCATGAAAAAAGGGAGAAACGCGAACGAGGCAAAGTTTTCCAAGTTGGGGGATGGAAGGATGAACTCTTCCCAGCTAGACAAGTGATCGGAGGAAGGTACCACCTTACAACTTGCCCCACGGTCGTCATCATTGAAACAACCACCTTCATAATATATATCGTCTCTCGTTCATACACAGTTCATATAATACTTTTTTCGTACGAGAGAGAAAAAACTTCCCTAATATTATGCATTGCATTATGTTGCTTATTTAATCCATTCCTTCCCAAAATCTCACCATTATTATCATCGTCTCATGATGATCATCACAATGATCCCTGCCTTTTTGATGTGTGTAAAGTACAAGACACGTCTTGCCTTTGCTTCGCTCTTAACTCAGTTTTCAAACGGACCTGGTCTACCCAATACATACGATGAGAAAAGGGACAGGGAAATATATATCTAAAAGGAAGTAAAAGCTGCCATCTTATTCATATAATTGTAGTCATTACTTTTTTAAAGAGCGCTCGTCCTTTTTTACGCAAATGTATGGCTTCTTAAACTATTCCTAGTTTGCGGTGGAGGTTAAGGATGAAATAATAGGCTTTGTTTCTACCAAAAAAGATGGAATATTTCGCTAAGATTTCTCTCTCTCTCTTTTCTTTGTAGCATTTTTTGGATAGATGCGTTTTAAAAGCTTGGGAAAGAAGAAGCGCATTTCACACAGAAAAAAAATTGTAACTCTACTGCATATTCGAAATTGAAAAGAGCAAAACATTTTTTAAAAGCTTATCAGCACTGTTCCTCTCCGATGTCTCTGTGATGGAGCAATCCAGACGGATATTATCATGTAAAGTATGAGTTGTTGTAGCACGACTAAAGGGAGAAACTTGAGCAAGGCGATTCTGGCTCAAGTCGAGGGATGGAAGGTTGAGCTCTCCCAGATAGAAAAGTAAGCCGAGGAAGGTACCAACTTCCAACATGCACCACCATCATCATCATTAAAACAACCACCTTCATATTACATCTCTCTACTCGTCTCTCTCTCTCTCTCTCAGTTCATATATTTTTTTGTACGAGAAAAAAAACTTCCCTATATAAAATTATGCATTGCATTATGTTGCGTATTTAATCCATTCCATCGAAACATCTCACCATTATTATCGTCTCGATGATGCTCATCATGATGAATCCCTGCTTGTTTGATGTGTGTACAAGGCACGTTTTTGGTCATTTCACATTAAATCAAACGAGATAGGTTTGTAGCGCATTCCTTTCAAATTAAATTGAATTCTACGTAAAACACGCTAAAACCGAAGAAAAAATGTCTATATGGGGATATGTAGCGTTAGCGGTTGTAGTCGTGGGTGCTCTAATCATCCTCATGTTGAGGGCGAGTAGGGCCGACATCTCCGAAATTTAATTTCCCCTTCGAAAAGTGCCTGTCTCATTTCGCGAAAGGAGAAAAGCTATCTCCGTATGAAAGGTCAGACTCGACTAAATTACTCGATTTTACTTTTTAACAGTTATGAAATGAGTGATGCGATCGACTATGCAAATAAATATGTTGGCTTTTACTAAATCACTGCTTTCACAAAGTTGACTTAAGCTCATCAGCTCGCTTTGATGTGGATATGTGATGAAGATTAGTCACTTTATGAATGAATCACTTTGATTGCATACTGGAAAAATAATTAGTCATAAACTCTTCTTGAACCTCAAATATTTCCCTGGCTTATCACATGGAAAAAATAATTAATATAAAGTATCTTTTATTAGTCTGCGTTTGCTTGACTGGTCTAGATAGATATAAGTGGCTTATCTCTACATGTAGGTAGTAGAAAGATGGAAAGGGGAATCGATAACCCTAACTGAATACTTTAGCCTTGTGTATAATGCGACAGCGAATCGACATCTCTAATTCAAATTTAATATTGCCCCATTCACAATTTTCCTGTCTTGCTCTACATAGAACATTGATTAGGATTGTCAAGGTAACTCTAACATAGCCACCTTTTCTCCCAAAGCTTTCTCTCTCCTCACCTTTTATGCTTATTTTATATCAAATATAATATTATTATGTAGTGTTTGCATATACTGGGCTCGTTGCATATACTTTCCCTCCTGTCATTCCATACCTGATCCTCCATTTCTACGGAAATTAAGACGAGTGAAGAGGCAAAGGGGGAGATGAAGGATCTACTTTTTATTTAAAAGACTATTTCCCTCCAATAATAGTTTTGTATTCCGTTTGCTTTTTTTTCTGGATTCCACCTTTCATCTCTCAGAAACAATTCTAGTTAGGTTGTGCGAAGAGGGAGAGAAAGGCCGAATTATTATTATTAGAGCTTTGTAATTGTCGAAAGCGGGTAGAGACGCACGGAGGAATGAGGGGGCGCAGGAGCATTCGGTCGGAATGTAACTCAAATGGTGGATACTACTAACTGTCTATATATTAAAAATCGCAGTTTCCTTCTCATCACTTGTCATATTTCTTTGCCACTATCATCACATTTGAAAATGGTAACGGATAGTGCTTAGAAGAAGCTCCAATTTCATCCTCACACATCTCGCCATTTTACTTTTGCTGTACTATAAAAGGACGAAAAGCAACACGATTTTTGCTGATAATGATGACGGAATACTTATAGCTTAGCTCTCGTAGACGACAAAAGTCGCTATACTTACTTGGTTGTATGCCATAAGCCATTTCTCTCTCTCTTCTCTCACGAAGCAACCGCAAAACAGCAACAGCAGAAAGGCAGACTAGAAGGTTGAATGGAAGATGAAAGCCGCTAAACGAAGTCGAGAATGCAAAGAGAGAAACTCTTTTCCTCTCTGAGAGTTTAGTGGCACACGACTCTTTCTTTCCAACATAATTTCATAACGATAATGGTTCTACTACAAAATAACTTATCTGCGTAAAAGGTCACTAGAAAATGTCAGAATGAAGTAATAGTTTTATTGTTTTATATATTGCGATAATTATTCTAATTCTTCAAAAGGATCAATTGAGTTCTTTGTATATTAAAATTAAAGCTGATGTTTTTCAGGTTATTGAGCAACCCAGAATAATTTAAGTTTTGTCTCTTCGTCAGGTAGAAAAATAAACAGAATTGTGAAATAAATTGGAATTTAAATGCACGGGGTTACAAGTTCATTTGCCGCAATTGAAATTCGAAGAAAAGAGAAATATTTTAAGAAAGCGGCACTTCTGAAGCTGATGAGATGAAGCAATTCTATCTGAATCCGGTGTTGGATTACTCACCTCATAGAAACGTTTCAAATATTATGCGTGCTTTATACATATACATAAAAACATTTTTGATGGTGTAGCGAAATGGCACTGAAACTTGTAAATTTGCAGCTCACACTTGCGAATGAAACACATTGTTTTATTTTCACAACTCACTTCACAATTTTAATTTCGTTTGATAAGTAGTAGATAAGAGAAAAGTGAGTGACAGCGGCAGTTCAAGGTAAAAGCCTTGTATGGTTTCTGCTGGATATGTGAAACGCATCATTTCGCGAATATTGTCCTCATGTATATTTAAACAATAGTTGTACATCATCTCGTATCCGATCTTTTTATATCTTTTCAAGTAAGCCGTGTTACTTTCATTCGTACCTTTTTATACGTTAATGCCATGCGGAAAAAGTTTTGAAATGGAAATAAGCTTTGCTCAACACACCGCCAATTCGAGAACAAAATAGAGTTCATATTTTTAAATTATAGAATGAAAAAGTGCGGAATAATGGAAGGAGACATGAAATAGAAAAGAGGGAGATACCATCTCAAAAAGTTCTTTATAATATTTTGTCACACCGACTTGTTATGTTATAAACTTGGGTACATCTGTTTCGCACCATCAGCGTTCAAAGAAAGATGTGATAATTTGAAGGAAACGGCCCTTAATATAATTACAGGGTTTTTTTAAAGACGAAAAATGCATTTCCATTTACAATGCCATTCTAAATAAATTTCCATTCTAAAGTCATCATGCAGAAGATAAAAACTGTGTAAGAGCACAACATATTTATTCTACAAGTGGAATGTACGAGATGACGTCATTCCATTTTTCGTACTTGACAAATATTATCAGCTTATGTACTTGCAACTGCTCGTCTCGTCTGTCCATTAGTCCTTGCCTTGCTGTAACAGCAACGAAAATGCATATAAAATTTCAGCTTAACCTGCCATACAGTAAGATTAATCTGTAATAAAAGCTTGAATGAATTAATAGATCACATAACTAGCATAAAATGTTTGCCCTGTTAATGACTCATTTTCATCGTTGATGCGGTTGGATGAGAGGAATAATGGCAAGGCTACCGAATTTTATGTAACTTCCTGCAAAACCTCCACCTAAATGTAAGCTGTTAAGGATATATTTATGCTTAGCTATTTTTATTTCATCATCAAAGTCGAAAGTCCAGTCAAGTCCAGCTCGCTTTTTATTCGTTTTCGCCTTCTCTCTCACCCACAAGACTCTGGTTCATGGACTCTGATAAAAAGCACGAAACTAGTGGCACAGGCCTGAAAGTTTACGTTACACGGCTGCAGCACACACAAAAATGTTCGTCAAACTCTGTGTGGAATGGAAAAGTAAAGCATTGGAACACGCCGAGTAAAATGGATAGGAGGAGGATGTGATATGTGATGGATATATGGAGGAACACAATTGCAATTGTTTGTATGATTATGGGAGGGAGAGGCTAAAGCCCGAAAGGAGGATTTGTGTGGAGAGAAAGCCTAAAATTAACAAGTAAAACCCGGAAATGAAAACGAACATATTATTTGCTTTCTGCTCTTGATGGCTGGCGAAGAGCGTATAAATTTTGCCCTTAATGCCCGTTCTCATTGAAGACAAGACACTTTATTCGACACATGACGAAATTTGAATTGGGTAGTGAAAAGGGAGTTGTATTTTCCCTCCATATAGTCTCCAAGGCTGACTGATGGGGATGCATTGATTAAGCTGAGAAAAGTGCAGTTTCTTGAAAAGACTGCTTCATCACCATCCCTATTTTGCAAGTGCAATCACTCATGTATTACTTTGTTGCTCATAGTTCCTTGTCAATTTCCACAACACCTATGCTAGCCTTTCAAAAAATAATAGGAGAAATGAAAGCATCTCATTCTCGTTTTTCTTTCTCGGCTGAACAAAACAAAATGAAATATTTGAGTATGGATTGAAGCATGCAAAGCTTTCGTTTGGAAAGGCTTGCAATAATAATAACCTGAAAGGATTTATTTGGAAAGAGAGAGAGTGATGGCCAAGAATAGAGGACAAAACAAACTTTTTCCTTCGTTTCGACGAAATACTAGGGAGAAAAGTTTTTTCTAGTAATCTTTTCTCTCTATTTCGTTCATGTGATAATGTTTTTGTGCGTGTGTTGGAAAATGCCAGAGTCGTAGGACGGTTTACATTAAATGACTAGGAAAAAATAGTGTCGTTTTCGTATAAATGTTGCAAGTCGCAGCTGCTCCTGCTCTCTTCCCTGGCCCTATGAGAAGCCAGACGGAGGAGGAAGTTGATGATATGGATATGTATTATATGGACTTATGCAATGTAACATTTTTATGTACGAAAAAAGGAAAATTGAGAAGGAAACTTGGTGAAGGTTGCATTTTTGCAGAGGCAGAGAGAATAAGGAACGAGACTGGATGGACTGTTCCAAAACGAGAAGATATGCACGTCATAGAGAAAAACTGCATTTACTTTGATAGCTTCAGCAGTATAAAATGGTTAGTAAAATCGTTAGTCCAATCTCCCCTGTCCCTTTCCATTTAAAGTAGCTTTCTTGAAACAAGTTATTTCGCAGAGAGAATTCTTTAAGAAAGAGAGAGAGAGAAGAAAAAATCCATACAATGACATGGACGCAGGGTATACTTCACGCCGCATTGCAAATACGGGGTCTCGACATTCCCCACGTTTTTTTCCATCCTTTGCATTTCTTATTTCCGGCTGAATAAGAAGTTAGATAATCTAATAATTATTTTTAATGTGTAGCTTTCAGTACGGTTTCTTGTACTCTTGACTTTCCCACACTTTACCGCTGCATTATTTGTAAAGGAAAGCCAAGTATGGATGTTGTGTATACACAACTTAAATAACGCATTTCTCTAAAATGATTAAAAGTAAAGAGATTTTGCATTTATTCAATTTCATGCATATTTTGCAGACACTCCCACAGTTTATCATGATCCTTCAACTTATCTGTGTTAAGTACTCTCATCACACAACATTGTTACTAGAGCAGAGTACGGAAACAACGCGACTCTTTCATTTTTAAGTTCAAGTGTAACAATCAGTGAGTGAGAGAGAGAAAAAAATTAGCAAAAAAGCTAACTCAAAGTCCTTACACGTAAGCATTGTTACACCGGTCTGTTATATGAACGTTTTGTGGAAACTTATTGGCTGCATCATCATTATTACCCTTCTATCTGAAATATGTGGCTCAACAAAGCGCAATGAAAAATCAGGTCTTCTGATGATGCTGATGGGGATAGTGGTAAAGTTGTAGTACAGGATGCGTTTCGTTTTCCCCCACACTAGATACCTTGACTTGATCCATTGCAAGTTGAGTAAGAAAAACGTAGTTTACCACCTCACTCTCTTTTTTCTTGAAAAGCTGGCTAGGAGAAAAACAAGTTGGCTGAGAGAGGGTAGTAGCGATAGAGCGATTCAAGAAAAAATGTAATTTTCACATTACGTAGCATAAATTGAGATGATGCACACACATTGTATAACTTGTAATAATAATGGTTAGGAAAAAGTAAGTCAGACAAGAGACAAGGCCTATTGAGGATGATGATGAAGGTGGATGGTTTCGAGAAAAAAGCGCAGATTAAACTGTTTGCTGCTTTTCTTAGCTGATATATTTTTATTAATATCTATTTTACTTTGATTTATTCAATGCGTTATGACCAAAATAGAGTGGAGAAGGAGAGAGGAGAACCACACTGTTTCTCCTATTTTCTCCTTTAGCATATTAACATAAAGTGGTGAAGAGAAGGAAAAAGTATTACGTGGAAAAATTGGTGCGAAAGAAAGGAAGAATAAAACAATGTAACATTTTTTCTTGCTCATTCGGCATTTTTCTTGTGTGAATAAGAGCTCCGTAACAAGATCAACACTGAAAAGCTCTTATTCTATTTGCGTTTTGCACTTTTTCAAGAAAGAAAAATGGTTTTCTGCAAGGGATGAAGATAAGATGGCTTATTTCGCGTTGGGTTGATGCCGTTGCGGCTAAAAATTCTGAATGGGCAAGTATGCAATTCAAGGATGACAAAGCAGAAGATGAAGATTGCGTTTTCAACCTACTATTAATGGACTTTGCCATGGTGATAATGACAATCGCTCGTAACTTACGAATCTGCTCAAGAGCTAATTCTCCTTTGCCTTATGCATATTCACGATAAAAATGTGATGATGCTACAGTTTCGGCAGTAATGCAATTAAACGGATGTGCATATTAATTGCCCCTTTTTATTTCCGCAAGATATGCTCAATCTCTTTGTAGCCTATTCACCTCGCCAATATATTTCTTTTATGTCTGATGATACCGATGAACAACTTCATCTTGTCCTCAGATTAACTTTGAACGTAATAACGTCTCCCAATTTGGGAAAAGGTCGTTCAATTAGATGAACGTGACATGGTCGAATATGCAAGCCGGAAGTGGTTATAATTTATGAGTTCTCTAATAGGTTACGATGCGACTTATGTCATATCTATCCCAGTATAATCTATTCCCCAACCTGACCACTTGGTAAATGGCGTGAGCTAGTAAACACGTTTCCCAACTGCGGACATTGCAATTTTAGTATTGGAAGTGCACTGCCAAGGTAGCGGTTATCAATCGTGTGGGTAACTCTAGAGCTTTTCAAGTTTCAAGCTCAACATCGTAATTTCCCTTTATACCGCATAACTGCCATCTCTGAACTTGTAAAAGAGAAGGAGTCATGCACGGTCGCGAGCAGAGCATTGTCTCCGGAATTAAAGCACGAAAATTCATTCACAAAAGGAGATTTTATGAAGCAAGTAGAGAAGCTTTGTGGATGCCATCTAATGCCGGTTTTAACACATTTTCAACAACAAGCCAAGTCAGAAACGAGAGATGTCTACAATTTCGACCGAAAAGTAATTGGAGATGAGGCAGTATGAAACAAACAAATTAAAATTATGGAATTTATATAAAATTTATATAAAATATTTGTTTTAAATAATCTACAATTGCTTAAATTGTTGAATTAACTTTGCGATTTCATTAATATCTTTACTTACCCCAACGTTATTATGACGTTTTTTCATCAAAATTGTCCATCCATTAATTAACTATGCTAAATATTATGTAATTTGATATAAAAGACAAGGTTGTTTACTATTATCAAGAACGCTAAATCTGCAATGAGCAATTCAAGCACATCTTGAGCAGATCAGCGTAACCCGTTCTGCGGCTACGACAAAAGAGACAAACAAACAGCTTATTTCTGTGTTTACCTCAAAAACAAAAAACCATCTCATCTCATCTCAATTCTCAATCACATCTTCACCTCATTTCCCTTGAAACTTGTGATGGAGAATGGGACGACCCGATCCTGGCTTAATGGTTGATTAGACTTTGTGTAAGTAGTTATTAAATAATTCATTAATTAAGCACTTCTTAATTAGACTCTAATTATTAGAGGAATATTGGCGTGAGAAAGAATGTTTAAGTTTTTCAATTAAATGATTACCAATGACCAAGGTCAGATTGGATGTAAATATTGTAAATAGTGACGACCTAGTAATTAGAGAAGAATGAATGGATAAATAAAATTGTGTGGTGATAAGATGGGAGATGATTAGACAGCTGACCAGTTTGACAGATAAGTGTCAAGGTTGAAAGGTAGGTGAGGATTGAACTTGTAAAAAGATTTGAAGGTTGTCAGGGATTATAAAGGAATCTATCAAGTTATGATTAAAATACATGACGCTTTAGTTAGGGAGAGAAACCGGCTGATGAAAATCAATCACGGGTGTCAGATGAGTAGGCGGTGCGTGATTGTGCTATTAAGTTAGTGATTAAGTGACTAGGATAATAAGGAAGGTTTAGTTTTGTGAAACTCTAATTATATCCAATTTCAGGCTTATCAAGAATTGAAGAAGCTTTCTTCAAGTGACTTGTGTCACTGCTGAAGAAGCAAATTATTTGTAATGAGACTCGTGAAACCGACATGGTTGCATCATGATGGCAACGCGATCTTTTCCATTGACATACATCCCGATGGCACAAAAGTTGTTACTGGAGGTCAAGGTAAAGATTTAATCGTAAATAGTAAAGTTAGTTTTATAAGTATGAGTAAAATGTTAAATGGCTTTTGAAATTGTGTTGTATTTGATACAGGGAAGGACTCGGCCGGGCGAGTGGTTATCTGGAATATGGCTCCGATTTTAGCAAAGGATGCAGATCTCAATGTTCCGACACTGCTTTGTCAGCTGGACAATCATAGTGGTAGGAAAACTGATTGACTGAAGCTTATAAGCTAAATTTGATTAAAGAATTAAAATCTATTTTTATTATTTCCAGCATGTGTAAATTCGGTTAGATGGAATAATTCTGGCAATTATTTAAGCTCGGGAGGAGATGATCGCGTTATAATCGTTTGGAAACTGTTTTCGAAGTACAAACCGAATCAGATTTCTTCCTCTTCTGTAGTCAATAATGCATTTGGAGCGACGAGCTTGGAACAGTGGAGACCACATTCTATGTTAAGGAGCCATACTGGAGATGTGTTGGACCTTGCCTGGTCTCCAGATGATAGGTATCTTGCTTCGGCGTCAGTGGACAACACTGTGATCATTTGGGATGCTGAGAATTTCCCGCAGATTGCAAAAATTATTAAAGGACATGAAAGTTTTGTGAAGGGAGTTACTTGGGATCCGATTGGAACATATCTGGCGACTCAGTCGGATGATAAGACTTTGAAGATATGGAGAGTGTCTGACTGGGCGTTGGTACAGTGTGTTCAGGAGCCCTTCCAAGAGGTAATCCTGTGACAAATATATAAGAGCCCAGTTATGAATGCGTCCGTGCAAATGAATAAAGATTTATTTTATCTGATTTTCCAGTGTGGCGGAACAACACACGTTTTAAGACTTCATTGGGCTCCCGACGGTGTGCATCTTGTTTCCGCCCACGCCATGAATGGAGGAGGACCAACTGCCCAGATTGTCGAAAGACTTGGATGGAAAACTGATAAGGATTTTGTTGGTCATCGTAGAGCAGTAGTTTGTGTGGTAAATAATTTTAAAATTAATTCAAAACAAAGACATCTTGAACTTATGATTATAAACAAAGATTTTGTGGTAATTTTTATCTTCCAGAAATTTAACGGAAACATCATGCAAAGTGAAAACTCTCGGGTGAAGCATACACTGGTAGCCCTCGGTTCCCGCGACAGATCCGTCTCCATATGGTCAACGAGCTTAAGACGTCCCGTCGTTGTAATTAATGATATATTTACAAACTCCGTGATGGATTTGACTTGGTCGCCGTGTGGAAAAGTACTAATGGCATGTTCAGGCGATGGCACCGTCGCAGTTGCATCTTTTTCATGGGATGAAATTGGGAAACCATTGTCGGAAGAAGAAAAAGTATTTTTCTTTGCATTATCTCCTACTTACTTTGCTTTGATAAAAAATACTATAATCTAATTTATGCCCATCAGGTTAACTTTTATCAGAAATTGTACGGCAAGAAATTAAACTCTTCCAACGACTGTAATCTTATCCAAAACCTGGAGGTGTACCTGGCTAAACAAGCAGTGGCTTCTGCTACCGGAGAGCCCGATAGTTTAACAAAGCCAACTGACAACCACAAAAGTTCCGTCCGATCCGACCCACCACTTCCACAAACCCCTCCCAAGGGGCCCACTGATCGCCAAATCGAATCGAGGACTGCGGACGGGCGGCGAAGAATCACTCCAATGTTCCTATTACCGCCTTCGGATGCGGAACAGGAAGCTGTTCCTAAAAAGTAAGAAATCTATTTCATTTCTTTATTATCCGTATTTTTCGCCTTTGCGTCATTTATAATTAACCATTTTCATATTTATATACTATAATTACAGAAAGCTAATAGTCATAATTTTCATACTTTAAAATCATAAGAACTGATAGTTTGGAAACTTCGCAGAGTTGCAGACGCTTTCATTCATTCATATTCAACCCTGATGATGATGATGCTCTTTTCTTGATGAATCAAGTCGAATCAAGTCGTTTGACATTGCATTGCTAGCATGAACGTAGGTGGTAGCTTGGCTTGGCGGTTTATGAGTAGGTATCCCCCTTTCCCATCCTATTCATATATTTGGACATACATATCTGCATACTCCACATTGCTATAGGAAACAATGTGGCTCCTCATCTGAATTTTGGCAATTTAGACCTCTAAATTAAAGTTCAAGTGGCATAACCGCTTGCGCTTGAAGTTAAGTTATGAGTTATAGCAAGTTATTTTAATTAAGGGTTGAGACTGTTGCAACGTTTAATTTTTATTATGCCAAAAATAGAGTAAGGGAAAGCACATTGCTATGTCACATAGCCTATGTGTCAAGATTGATGGTTGATTGATTCAGAATGGCTAGAACGTTAAGGGCCTCGGAGTTGGAAGTTTTGAGTAATTTGACTAATCAGCGTGGTAGCAGTAACGTGCAGAGTAGTAGTCGTCAGGGTGGAAAAGAATGGTAAAAGCATTAAAATTTTTAAAATGATCTACTCAAGCTAGTTTAGAGATCTTCGATAACATGGTTGTGTGTTTATTAATTGTTTTCTAGTCAAATAATAAATAATTTGTAATTATTTCAGTGAGCAAACGATCTTCATGCAAGGAAAGGGCAAAGATGATGTCGTCACCAGTAACCAAACATCGGCTCAAGACTGGCGAAAAAGTATGGTCTCGAGTATCGAGAACGTTAAAGGATTCGAAACGCCGGTGAATAGCAAGTCTGGGAGTAAAGATGCAGATGGAGGTGGCAAGAGCGAGGGCAATAATAACGTGGAGGTGATGGAAGTAGACGAAGAAGTGAATAATGGAGAAACAAGCAAAAACGTGAATAAATTGATGAACGGAAAGGGACCTGGAGATGGTGACAAGAAGGAAGCAAAGAAGACTGAAGATAATACTCCAAATACTGCCAAGAGTATAGCTACATTACCAAAAGACAAATTAGTTAATGGGGAGGCTCCAGCTGGGAAAGTTGGATCTACAAAGTCTTCAAAGGTTGTTAATGGTACGATAACAGAGAAGGAACAAGTGAAGCTAGCGAGCAAGGAGAAGGCATCCAGTGTTCCAAAAGCTGATGAGCCGACTCCGAGTGGGAAAAAGGATCAAGTTTTAGTGGTGCCACCTCCTGTTCTACAGAAAGATGGTGTTAATTCGATTCCTGTGCGGAGGAAAAAACATCCTTCGGGCGACACACAAACAAGTCGGCCGATAAAGAAAGTGAAATTATCCGCTCCGGTATCGGGTGGAGAGCCAGAAAAGCTTGTTCCTGCGACTTCAACGTCTCATGCCATTAGTGGTTCATCTCTAGTTCTTCCTCCTCAGCGATCTCTTGGAGGTATTTCGCCTAGTAAAGTAGATTCTGCCAAGGGTCACCATCGTCTTCCACCGATGAAAATAGAGTCAGCTTTGAATATCATGGTGGAGCTGACAAGGGAATGCAGTTACTCACTTCAAGTAACAAATAACCATAAGCGACCTGATGGGATTTGTCACCAAGTAGTTTGCATACATGCGTCTTCCTCAATGGGTGGTTTAGAATGGACGATATGTACGGACGCTCCAATCTGCGGGGCATCGGGGGATATGCATCGTGTAATTATTTTGTGCGAGAATAATACGACCCACGTCCTTGATACAAAAGGGAGGTATGTTGTGCCTCCAATGTTACTCTCGGGTTATCCTAGTAAGTCGGTGCAAAGTGGGGCGTTTCTGGCTGTTGTGACGACAAAGGCAGTGATACATATTTGGAATACTCATACAAAGCGAGTTGTACTCAAGTCAGAATCCCTCCTTCCATTACTTAATCAGAGTGATTCGGAAAAGGGTAAATTGATAAAGATTCTGTTAACTATACAATTACATAAATTTGAATTTGTAGTATTGTTATTTTTCAATTTTAGAACGTGCTATTGATATTGCGCGAATACAAATTGCCTCGGGTGGCCTGCCTCTTGTTACGCTTAGTACTGGCAAGACGTTCATGTACAACCTTGACTTGACTACATGGTAAATATATGCAACTCTTCAACCGTGAACATTTTGATCATACTTAACACTGTTGTCATTTTTTAGGTTGCTCTTGTCAGATCCGCGTGGATTAGTTTCAAGTCCACTTTCATTTATCGGCGCGGATCAATCAGTTGCCACTCGAATGTTGCTATTCACTGGAGACGGCCGTCTCAAGAAGAAACCGGAGCCAGCGATTGCAACACACATGAAATTGAAACTAGCAACTAGTATGGAAATGAAGAACCCTGACGGTGTCAAGCAATGGACGATTGCGCTTGCGAAATCCCTTGCCAACCATGGTTCGGTGAAGGAGCTTCATCAACTTTGTGAAGACCTGCTGGGGCCAGTACATTCCTCAAAAACAAGTTCTCAATGGCAACCAACAATAATTGTAAGTTTAAGATATGCAGTAAAGATCTGATTAACTATATTTAGTAGTATTAGTATACTAAACAGTTTTTATTTTTGCTTTCAAGGGTGTCGTGGACAAAAGGAAATTGCTTCGTGAAATCTTGAAAATTCTTCTGGATGATCTACGGTATCAAGATTTCTACAGTGAATTTAACGAATTGCTCAGCGAAGCGGAGGAGCAGAACTCAGGCGAAAGCTCTTCAAAGGCGGTTATTGATGCCCCTAATTAGAAATTATTAAACTAAACCATAAAGGTATTCAATTATTTGCATTTATCGTGAAGCGTGTGACTCAAGACACGAACTCAGTGGAGTAAAAAATCATGTGATATTTAGAAACCGTTTAGTTAAATATCTAATTTTTCGTTCGGAATAATGGGAGTTATGCAAACCATACCTCTTATCTCAATAGAAGACGTCTATTTTCACAAG
The DNA here is from genome assembly GCA_027743725.1 of Rambutsinella grinnellia. Lineage (NCBI taxonomy): Eukaryota > Metazoa > Arthropoda > Collembola > Entomobryomorpha > Entomobryidae > Rambutsinella > Rambutsinella grinnellia. The sequence goes on along the minus strand of JAHZMU010000649.1, from coordinate 19,743 downwards.
CTATGCAACATAAAAGTCAACTATTACGAAAGTTCAATTAAAGTATTTGATCTAAAATTAGGCTTTAATATTTGGATGTAAACCAACTTATCGATTAATCATATTTATTACTTTTGCGAACTATAAATTATTTAATTATGTTGTATCACGTAAATATTATGTACATGACCCGGTATTTATTTAACTAATTTTTAATTTGGCTAACCTTGTTCGATTATCGTGCAACTCTTATTAATTTCTTTAAGACTATGCAAATTGGAAGTGATAAGCAGCAATAGGTAAATAAATCTAGATAAAAATATTTCTCTCAGAAGCCAAAAGAGAGGAAATGACGTCAATGTATTCTTATATATCAAGTGAAAGCGTCTAGAGAGATATTATGCATTTTTAAAATTGTAACGTCAACCAAGTTCCGGTTTTACGCAATGCTAAAAGCAGCCTAAAAAATTACATATAAGTTGATTAAAAAAACTATAACATAATTAAACTTTTTGCGAAGTTGCGAAACAGCAATAAAGTAATGAAAAAAAATAACGGGAAATAAAACTTTCTTTTAAATCCTTGTGACTTATAATTTTGCAGTAAATTTAAACGTTATTCAATTCTTCATCTGCTTATGCTATCCTTATACAAATTCCCAACTTGCCCCGTCCTATTTCATACCGAGTGAGTAGTCCGTGATTTCCTGGAACTCATCCCTATTAAACATTTCGTGGAATTCGGAGAACAGATTTTGACTAGAGATCAAAGGAAATTATAATTTTTGAATGATAGAAACGACAATCATTCTCCAGATATATTGCTCTCTCTCCAAATTAAAATCTGTTTGTGTTTTGTGTGAAAGTGGAGCATGAGAGAAGCGAAATCGGATTCCTATTTCATCTCCCATCACTATTTGCTCATTCCAATTCCAAAGTCTTATAAGGAGGAGATAATATTCATGAGAAATAATGCCATCTTCATAGTAGCATCCCAACAACTGAAAATCCAGGGATGGCTCAAGAGAGAAACCAAAGTCAACTTTTCCCAATATGAAAATGGATTTAGCCTTTTTATTCTGGCTTCGGTCTTGTTGGCTGGTGGTGGCTGAGAAAGGATGCTGAAAAAATATGATGAGCTCAATCAGCACTATCACCATCCACAAGATTTTTACACCAATAGCAGCTGAAGATATAAAGAGTGAAAAAAAACGTCCAAGAAAAATAATTTCTCGTATGCAATGCAATGCAATATTGTGCACTTTAAAATGTATTGGAGAAGAGAAGATAAACAAGCTGCCTTGGCCTTTTCCCATCTCCCAAATTACGAGATTCAATTCAGAGAAGAATAGCCAATCCTTCCCAAGCAAGGATAGTCGGGAGGAAAATGAGAGAATAATAATGGGACATGGGTTGTTGATACAGTTTTTAATTTAAAAATTATTTATTTTTAGTTAGGAAATTAGATTAATTTTGTGTAGATTTTTTTAATTAAAATATTTTACTAGTTGTGTTTCCCGTGTGTTGTCAATGTACATATAATTTATTTAATTTTGTCTTGACAACCCGAGAAGAAAAATACTCGTGTAATAATTTCAAGTCTGTTCAAACCATATCATCAATAGAGAGAGAGGATTAGTTAAGTAGTTTTTTGTTTAAATTTCTCAAGCATTTCTCACCACGACTGTCAATGCCGAGGAAAAAAGTAGAAATCAGATATGAATGAACTGATGACAAAGACATGATATTGAAATGGACTGTTGCAATCATGAATTAGTTGTGAGATTGAAGAAAAATCACGAGCAATATGGAGGATGACACGTGCTCAAATGATTCAAAGAGATGTGAAAGGTCATTCGTAAATTCGTATGTAAGGAAGACGAAGTCTAAGGAAAAAAAGTGTGGTTAATGCGCTCTTTGTTTTTCCAACTTGGAATTAATGGGCAATCTGTTAATTCAATCTGACAAGGGAAGGAGTCAAGGCTACCGGTGAAACTGAATGAATAAGTTATAAAGTGTAGAAATCCATCTCAGTCGTTATTAAGCTGTAAAATAAAAGTACTGAGTTTATCTCACTCTTTGAATTAATCTTTTTGAGCATAATTTAACATTATGTTGCGAAAGAGAAGGACGGAATGTTTACCAAGTGCAATTATTTTTTATTGTGTGATATTTTACGACTATAAATGAGATGAGCTATGGTACAAGAGACGTTTGTGAAGGAATTGTGATGGGAATAGTATAAAAGTGGGAAAAGATTGGTTTTAAGAGAGGACGACTTCCCAAAAATATCTTTGGTTCGGAGCAGTTCGCCGGTCGCAGGAATTTTTCGCCAATGGCATAGGAATAAAAGGACACTCTAACAAGTGGGTACTTCTCGAAATCAATTTTTTTGCAAGGCATGTCCTCATCATCAAAGATTATCTAGAGTTCTCGATTCTTGAGGGGGAGACTACTATAATTTAGTAAAAGTGACAAGGTTAATAAAAGGTCCATTAGTTATAATATATTTTTCATGAGCTTTTTGCATATGACCTTTCCTGACTGTCTGTGGTTCTCTCTTTGAGTATTCAGAAAGTTGCTTCTCTCTCTTCCCAAACAGTTTTGCGTGGGCGGAAGAAAGCGACTGGATAATTCGGTACGTTTCGGGGATTTTCTTGCAATCTAAGAATACAGTTAAACTATTTTTCGGCCATCTGCTCCCTCCCTTCTCTACGTGAGCTTGCCACCTGGCGCATCTATATAGCTTAAACTCTGCTTTCATTTCATTTATCTCTTGGAAGTTGGAATTGGATAGTACACATCCTACCCTTAAGTCGTAGTCTTCACTCTCTTATTATTTCGAATGAAATGTGGATGACTGCTCGCATTTAATCAGTTTTAGCCTGCTAAAAGCCTTAAAATTGTTTTTATGAGATCTCATTTTGTATAAATTTTAAAGAGTAAAATCCAATCCTTAATTCTCCCCGCCTAACAAACCCTTTTCCATCGAAATGTATTTACCATATAGAAAGTCTTCATCCTCCCACGCATCTATTCCCCTGCATTATATCCCTCTTTCAATTCCAGAAGAGGAAGCTTATCCACACTAAAAAAGTGGAGAGTTGGTGGAGCTCTTAGTTTTCCTATATCATTGAAATATATGTCAAATCGGGTGGGTGGCAGAACAAACAACACCTTTTAGCGAAATTATAGCAAGTCTTGTGGTTTCCCTCCCTTTCACCTGTCTTTCTCCTTGATTCGCTTTTCCAGGAAGAGCTCCTTCAAGGAAGAAAGTAAGACGGAGTAAAAGTAAACACATTGTCTCCCGCTCTCCCTTTGTCTCCAGTTAATTATACCAACCCACTCCCCACATCTCGAAATGCTGATTGAATGATGGCAAATCCTGGAAAAGGTTATTTCATTTCCAATGCGTTTGTAATATGCAACAAGCGTCTTTCTCTCCCGAACATCTCCAAAATTATGGTTCCCTAGTGCTCTACTTTCTCTCGGAGAGGTTGGTGCTTACCGTCAGAAAACAACTCCATTTTCCCCACTAATACTCTAATGTATGACTCCACTCAGTTTGGGTGTATTTGTATTTGCACATATATAGTTTCGCTATAGGCTCGAATGTAGAGTGGAGTAAAAAGAGGATTATAGTTTCTCCTTTCTTCTACTTTCCTGCACGCTCGAGGAAGGATAGGACGAATAGTAGTTCTCTTCACAAAAGCACAAGCACAGCTTCTCCTCTCTCTCTCTCCTACACTTCCTCCAAAAGAGATAACTTGGTCAACTAGTTTTAATCGCTTTCACCCACTAAGGGTCAAACTCTCCAATTGCTTTTAAAAGTGCCAAGTAAGCTTCTAACTGGTGAGGAGCCACTGGCATAATTTACTTGTTTAGAATACTAAAGACTTAATCCATCACTCCTTTTTCTACTTTTTCCTTCGAACTCAAGAGTGCAATCTTTCCTCTGGGGCAAAGATATACATACAGAGGATGGAGTACAAGAGATTTCAAAAGCTTGTCTAGTTCGTAATAATTTTAAAATGTCTTCCCAATTATTATCTCCAGTGTCAGCGAGCTGTTCGCCTTCGCCACCCTCCGGAAGGGAATCTAAATGGCCCTGCTTTATGAAAATGCGTGGCAAGTGGGGACTCAACTTTTCCTCCTCTACTTCCACATCCCCAGCTCACCTCCACTGTAGTTATGGCTGAAGACGAGGAATTAAAAAAGATCAATCTCGACGGGAATGTGTTGGACAGTTACACAGTATTAGATGGATCGATAAGTGAAAGACAAACTGGAAAGCTTAATTTTAAAAGTCGCTTAGTGATAGTACAATGCTAGCCAAAAGATTCTAGACTGTTTTCAAAAACCTTTAGTGGCTTCTTCAACAAAACATTTAGTGACTTAATAGTGTCGCTTAATTAGAATTTAATTAGAGTAGGACACTGCCTCTGTGTTTGACAAGAGAGAGGGATTCTGACCACCTTTGATAGGTGGAAATGAAGTGATTACTAGTGAGAGTTTTGAAGTGATAACGAAAGAGAAGGAGGGAGCGAGACGATGGCATCTCAGAAGCCTGTTGAATGGGTTTCTTCCCTAATTATGCGCTTTGAGGAACAGGTACGACTACCATTTCAATCCTTAATCATATGAAGTAACAAATTTTATACGTGGCTATTGAGAGATAGATGCTTTATCCAGCAGGAAGTAGATTAGATTATTTTAATTCTTTTCCTGGAATATAAAATTGATAATGCTAATGAGGAGCGAAGATGTAGGTTGAGTATGAATAACATGACCCATTTAAACTGTTGCAGTTACCATGTCGAACTGGTCCTCAAACGACCCATGCAAGGTACAACGTGGAGCAAAACAAAGACTGTCTTATCTACATTTCACACTACCGATTCTCCTTGGTCATCTCAGGACTAACGAAGATCCTACAGAAAGTGAATGAAACGGTGAGTTTGAAAGGAGTAAACTAATTGCCTTTTAGAATTTATGTAGATTCAGCAAAATCCAACTTAATTGCTTGTGTGTTGTGTGCAGTTCGTCATTATTTTGTCCTCGCAGAGGCCACACGGGCCGGATTTTGAGAAGCATTATTATGAGTCCTTGCTCATTGTCATGGACACGCTGGAGAAGTGCTTAAGCGGTCAGCCCAAGGATACAACGAGGTATGATGAGGCAATGAACGTCAAACTTCTTCTGAGAGAGGTGACCCAGTTCATTGGTAAGGTTTTTTTCGCATCTAGAATTTTTCGCAGTTTAGATTTGAATTTTAAAAAACTGATCTATAACTATCTGAATAGATTTGCCTCCGGAGAGCGCCCAAGTGGTTCAGGTGCGGGCCTTAGCCTCTCGAGTCCTCTACGCTTTGTCTGTGAATAACTTCAACGCGGTGTTTAATCGTGTCTCTGGCAGACTTCAAGAGTTGAGTGCAACAAATGAGGAGAATCCTGACTATACCGATATCGATCTGATACAACATATCAGTCTGGACTTGGTCAGACTCAACAAGCTTTTAAATGGTATGAGTATGAATTGATCGAATTCTACCATAATTGCGTCATTCTAGCAAACTTACATTCGATTTACTTATCTAGAAACTGTGCAAAAGTTCAAGTCGTTAAAGAAGGGCGCCCACCTAGTTCTCATGACGGCACTAGAAAGGGCCATCTGGAACTGGATGGATAACTACCCACACGAGTTCGCCGACCTCCAAAAGAAGCCGTGTGAGGAACTCGCTAAGTGCTGTGAGTCACTCTTCGAACTGCTGGACAGTTTTGCCGAGAATAATAAGAGACGTGCGGCAGTGTGGCCTTTACAAATTATGCTTCTTGTCTTGTCGCCCGTAATAATTGAACAACTTAATTAAAAATTACACGCTCCACTTAAAACATGACGTAATAGCTATGATATATTCGCATCCTAGAAAATTCTGGAAGAGATCGTAAACGCTGATGCGGGAGCACCTTGCTCCCCTCGCCACTGTAAGAAAAAGCAATTTATGGACAGCCTAAAGAAAGCGCTATCCCCCCACAGCTCCTCCAAACAACTGACGGAGGCTGCTGCCGTCACATGTGTCAAACTCTGCAAGGTCTCTACTTATATCAACATCCTGGACAGAAACAATGTCGTTTTCCTACTCGTACAAAATGTATTCAATGATCTCAAGGTAACCCATTTCGGAAGAAAATTAGATTTCACAAAATTACATTTCCCTTCCCCAATCTTGTTATAACAAAACTAATTATTTTACACAGATGTTACTCTTCAATCCTATCAAACCCTTCTCAAGAGGCCAGAATTTTGCTTCTCTCGACCTCGAACTCATGATCGACTGCTTTGTATCATGCTTCCGGATCAACCCTCATAATAATGAGCCCCTCAAAGTCTGCCTCAATCCGGGATCTCCACCTGTCTACCATTTTGTTCTCATTAGTTCGCTCCACAAGTAATTATCTCCATATCATTTATGCCTTTATTATTATTAAAATTATATGCAAATTTATATTATCCTAATGTTTTTCAACTTGCCCCAGAATCATTACGCAACCAAGACTGTCATGGTGGCCACAGATTGACATGGTCTACAGTAAATCTTCAGAGCTTAGGGCCATGTTCACGGAAACTCTGAACAAGGTCACTCAAGGCTATATTTCCCATACTCCTCTTAAAATGATTCAGGTTAGCGGAAGTAGTCAATTTTATCAAAAATATGTTATCAAAAACTAAATTACATTCTATTTATGTTTACATCTTCATAACCTGTGATACCTCAACATTTTATACTGTAGTTATGCCAGGTAAGAATCTTTTTTCCCCAATATTAAAATTCTCATTTCGCCCAAAAATTTTACAATCTTCTCATATTATCCCTACTTGATTATTTGAACAGAGATTAACACTACAAGAAAAGGTGACTACGCTAAAGTTCAAAGAGAAGGCGTCTGAGGAGCCGGCAAGCTATAAGAATTTGTTGTTTTGGATGGTCAGATTAATTCATGCGGATCCTATGCTTATGCTTAACGTAAGTTAAATTGAGAGAATGATTTGAAAAGTATTTTAGTTAATATTACTCTCCTGTTTTCAGAATCAAGGCAAAGCCGGCCACGAAATACAAAGCTCTACACTCGAGCTAATAAACGGGCTAGTCTCCCTCGTCCACCAAACGTCAATGCCAGATGTGGCACAGGAAGCGATGGAAGCCCTTTTGGTTCTCCATCGTCCTGAAAAGATTGAAATGTGGAATCCCGAAGCGCCCATCAATACCTTCTGGGATGTGTCCTCACAAGTTCTCTTCTCAATCTCCCAGAAGCTCATTCAACATTTGATTGTGAACTACACTGATATTCTGAAATGGCTCAGAGAGATTCTTGTCTGCAGGAATGCGTTCCTCTCGCGCCACAAAGATTATGCGAATGTCGGCTCCCATCATTGCCATTTGCCGACAAGCTCATATCAAACTTGAAGTCGTTTTCTTCATGTACCTCTGGAGTATTGATATGGAGGCTGTACCAATTGCCATGTCTTGCTTTGCCCTGCTCTGCGAAGAGGCGGATATTCGGTGTGGACCGGATGAGCTTACTGTCACATGTCTCCTTCCAAACTACCATATTTATCTGGAGTTAGCTCAAGCGTCTGCAAACCTCAATACAGGTAGATTATTCATCATATCATACTAGTTCCTTAACATTCTCTTATCTTTTATTCTTAACTTAATTCCACCTTTCTCTTAATTTAATACTCCAACTAATACAAACGAGTCACGGGAGCTTTTTCTCTTCTATCTCTACCCTTCTTTATTTTCGCTTTTCCGTTTCACTTTCCTTTCTAAAACATTTCATTTCTTTTGCTTTGAAGTTAACGGAACAATTTTTAAAAAAGATTTAAGCATTTTGTGGTTGTACGCTCGAAAATCTGAAAGCTACCTTTCCTCCTTTGTAGCCAATCAAGAGTCGAGAGTGTACTGTCGGGAGCATCACCAAGGTTTGTCTTTTGTTTTGCGTTGTGTGGCTTTCGTTGCCTCTCTCTCTTTCTCCGCCAGTATTGCTTTCTTTCTGTCTCTTTTCACTTGGTTCACCACTATTCCAGAGAGGGGCATCTGATCTCACACGACAACTACATTTACCTCTTTTGCCCACTTGAACCCTGACCCACTTTACGTATTCCTTGTGCTCCCTCACAGGTCGTGTCTCCCTCCAGAAAAAGATTATGGCTTTACTTCGCAAGATTGAACACTGTACAACAGGCGTCCTCCAAGCGTGGGAGGAGAGCTTTATGAACTGGGATTCGACAACAAAGCACTTCCTTCAGTACCCCAAGGGAAAAGTGAGCGGGGCTGAGGAAGGGACTCAAAGCATAAGCGAATTCCATCATAGAGGAAAACGGAGAGCTTCTCATCATTCTTCTGATCATGACCTTGAGGTTGGAGCTTTACGATTTTATTGATTAAATAACTTTATGCAAATTAATAATTTAAATATTTATTATTCAGGATCAGATAAACGAATGGGCTAACATGACTGGCTTTCTGTGTGCTATGGGTGGAGTCTGTCTTCAACGAAAGAGCCCAGCCCGTCCTCCCATCTCCTCCTCCTCCACTTTATCCCTAGACTCTAGGAAGTCAAGTGTTCTTACGTCGCAGGACATGCAATACTGTCCTGTGACGCAGTTCGTAAGCCAATTGCTAAGACTACTGGTCTGTTCTAATGAGAAGTTTGGAGCTCAGATCCAGAAACATGTGAAGGAACTAGTTGGACACGAAATGGCTCCTGCCCTCTACCCCATTCTATTTGATCAGATTAAGGTCATCGTGGAAAAGTTTTTTGATCAACAAGGGCAGGTTATTGTGACAGATATCAACACTCAGTTTATTGAACATATCATATTTATCATGAAGAATGTACTTGAGAATAAAATGGACCAGCCATCGGAGCATTTGGGGGCGACCAGTATAGAAACTATGATGTTAGCTATTGTCAGGTATGGAATATTTCACAGAATGTACATAAAATATATTTCAACATATTCGATTTTTAATATGCATTTATTTCCAAACTTTTTACAGATACGTTCGTCACATTGATATGACCGTTCATGCTCTTCATATACGAACAAAGCTGTGTCAGTTAGTTGAAGCAATGATGAACCGCCGTGACGACTTGGCATTCCGCCAAGAAATGAAATTTAGAAATAAGCTAGTTGAGTACTTGACCGATTGGGTGATGGGCACTTCCCACCAAATTGTTCCTCCCACTCAAGGGGACGTTACCCTCATCACTAGGGATCTTGATCAAGTAAAATTAATAATCATAGCAAATATTTTCACTATACCCCAAATCTCGCATTTCCCTTAACAGCCCATTTTTCTTTATAGGCATGTATGGAAGCTGTCGCCGCTCTTCTCAGAGGTCTCCCACTCCAACCCGAAGAATCTGATAGAGGTGATCTAATGGAAGCCAAGTCGCAGTTGTTCCTGAAGTAAAAATTGAAACGAAAAATAATAATAATTCATTTAAATCCTTTCCTTCAGCTTATTTTGCTTCTGCTTCATAACAAAGGAAGATAATCAAAGCTATTTGTTTTTCTTTATCTTGCTTCTACTAAGTTCTTATATTTTGTTTAATCCAAAAAGGATAATTCTTGCAATAATTTCAAATAACAAGATTAAAAAAGAACTTTATTGGGAAGTCTATTTAGTTTAACTTTCTTGCTAATCTATAACCTTTTTTCCGGTTTTGTGGAGTGGCCACACAAACCGTATAAAATGAAATGTTCATTTTTGTAAATATATTTATCTGTCATTTGTGTTTTGTGTCTATTCGTCTCTCGCTGTCTAGGTATTTTACTCTGTTCAAAAACCTGTTGAATGAGTGTACAGAAGGGCAAGAGTTGGAACAGAAGGGGCCGAAGGCGGCTCACGCCAATAAGTTACAGGCTCTGCGAAACGCCACCATCCAAGCTATGTCGAATTTACTCAGTGCGAATATAGACTCTGGTCTCATGCACTCCATTTCGTTAGGTTATCACCCTGACTTGCAAACCCGGGCTGCTTTCATGGAGGTATATTATTCCTTACAACAAACTCATAAGTTTTTTTTACAATTCTATTCTCACTTTTTGGTTCTTGAGCTATCAAAATAGACTCAACTAAAAAAAGCATCACTCATTTCCATTTTGTACAGTACTAATTTATTTATTTGATAATGTGATGTGAACTGGGGTCGTGAATCGATTATGATTACGCTTATTTTTTTCTCATTACAATTTCGTTACTCATGCGTCTAATCAATACCAATTTTTCTGTGTTTTTTCTTTCATGTCTTCTCTCTTTCTATGTTCATTCTCCTCTTTGTTGATCTATGTGCGTGGATGTGGTCTGGAAAAACGTTGCCATTTCGAAAAAATACATCTGTGTAAAAAAAAATATTCAACTTGCATCTTCATCACTAAAATATGGAAAATAAAAACTTTCTCATCGAAATTGGATCAACCATTTGGGATATTCTTCTTTTCAACCCTTGGGATGTGCTTGGTACAGGTACTGACTAAAATTTTGCAACAAGGGACAGAGTTTGACACTCTCGCTGAGACTGTCTTGGCTGATCGGTTTGAGCAACTTGTCCAGCTCGTTACTATGATTGGCGATAAAGGTAATGAACATTTTCATTTTTAGTATGCAATCTTTTCGTTTCTTAGACTCAACTTATCAGTTCCTCTTTTCTTGCACTGAGCGGCAATTGTTGGGATTCTTTTTTTTAGTTTTCTGCTTTCTCATTTTTACTTTTAAAGGAATTCTAGTTGTAATGAATATATATGAAATAATAATTAGAGAATTAACTTGGCGACAAAAAGAAAGCTTTTATTTATCCTTTTCTTCCTCTTTCGTTTTTTCTATTATAGTTTACCATGGAACTAATGACATTCATGCAGGTGCACTTACAAAACCGCTTTGTAGAGATAAATATTACAAAAATTTTTACTCTCTTTCTCTATTTCCTCTCTCTATATTTCTCTCTCTTTATCAATCTCTCATTTTGAATCTCTCTCTGTTTCTTTTCTGCTTTCCTATCTTACAAGGGAAACTAGCGGAAGCGAATAACTCGATTATTTAACTACATCCTAATCAATTTGGACATGTGAGCCTGGTTTCGTTTGTCCAAATTGACTAGATTCAGTATGTAATTAGATATCGATTTATGCGTGCCCTAGTTAGTTTCCCTTGTCAATTTAAACTTTTTTAAAAGGGCAGCACCTACTTAAAAATGTGACTAATTCGGTTTTTCTTTTCCTTTTTCTTTCCTTTTCTTTTTGTTATGTAAAAACGCGGAATATTATGAATCCGACGCGATTTAGGAGAGCTTCCAATTGCGATGGCACTAGCAAACGTTGTCCCTTTCCACCAAATGGATGAATTGGCGAGAGTTCTGGTGACCCTCTTTGATGCGAAACATCTACTTTCACCCCTCCTCTGGAACATGTTTTATAGAGAGGTTGAGGCTTCCGACTGCATGCAAACTTTATTCCGGGGTAACTCACTCGCCAGCAAGATTATGGCATTTTGCTTCAAGATCTATGGAGCATCATATCTTCAAAGTTTACTGGAGCCGATGATAAGGCCACTTCTTTCCGAAAATAATGTTTCGTTCGAGGTTGATCCCGCCCGTCTAGACCCAAATGATGAAATTGAGCAGCACAGACAGAATTTGGTGGCACTAACGCAAAAAGTGTTTGACGCCATCGTCTCTTCTGCAGAAAGATTCCCTCCACAACTGAGAAGTATGTGCCATTGTCTATATCAAGTTTTGAGTAAGAGGTTCCCCCAATTCCCCCAGAACAATATGGGAGCCGTGGGAACAGTGATTTTCCTTCGATTCATTAATCCAGCTATTGTAAGTCCTTGCGAAAGTGGTATTGTGGATAGACAACCCCCGACGAAAATCAAAAGAGGGCTTATGCTCGTCTCGAAAATCCTCCAGAATATTGCAAACCACGTGGAATTCTCGAAGGAACAGCACATGCTTCCATTTAACGACTTTGTCCGTGTCAATTTTGAAGTTGGGAGGAGGTTCTTTGTTCAGATTGCATCCGATTGTGAGACTGTTGAGCAGAGTGGATCTCATTGCTTGTCCTTTGTTAGCGATGCGAACGTTGTCGCACTTCATAGACTGTTGTGGACTCACCAGGAAAAGATTGGCGATTATTTGTCCTCCTCCAGAGATCACAAGGCTGTGGGTAGAAGACCTTTTGATAAGATGGCTACGTTGTTAGCGTATTTAGGACCGCCGGAGCATAAGCCTGTGGATTCTCACCTACTTTTTTCTTCTTATACACGTTGGAGCTCAATGGACATGACATCGACAAAGTTTGAGGAAATCATGAGCAAGCACAATATGCACGAAAAGGATGAATTCAAGTCGATTAAATCACTAAACATATTTTACCAAGCGGGGACTTCGAGGGCTGGAAATCCTATATTTTATTACGTAGCCAGACGATACAAGTAAGTACAAGGAAAGGTAGTTCTCATAAAGTATCTACCCTTTTTGTTGCAAATTTAAACTAAGGAATTAAGCATGGGCTTGATAAAAGAGTTATTTAAATTGAAGAGCTTAATATAATATACAATTTATCTAAACAATAGATTCAGCGCTTCATCCATCGAACTTAAACATTTATGCTTAGAATATATCACTCCTTGGTTGCCCAATCTCGTCAAGTTTTGCAAGCACTCGGATGACGCGAAGCGTCAGAAAGTGGCAATGATCCTGGACAAACTGATAACACTGACTATCGAAGAGGTAGAGATGTATCCTTCCATTCAGGCAAAAATTTGGGGTTCTCTTGGTCAAGTCCCTGACCTCATTGATATGGTGTTGGATAGCTTCATCAAGCGAAGTGTAACTGGAGGACTTGGTTCCCCACAAGCGGAAATCATGGCGGATACTGCAGTCGCCTTGGCTTCTGCTAATGTGCAGCTAGTCGCGAGAAAAGTGATTGGGCGGCTGTGTCGAGTGTTGGAGAAGACGTGCACAAGTCCAGTGGCCACTTTGGAACAGCATTTAATGTGGGATGATATTGCCATCTTGGCCAGATATTTGCTGATGTTGAGCTTCAACAATTGCTTAGATGTGGCACACCACCTTCCATATTTGGTGCACGTTGTTTGCTTCCTTGTCTGCACTGGCTCTGTGTCAATGAGAGCGTCGACGCATGGTTTAGTCATTAATATTATCCATTCCCTGTGCACTTGCACTCAGCCACAGTTTGCGGGTGAGTCACAGTAAATTATCTAAGTATTTTTGTAGTTAAAGCGCTAATTAAATTTGCAATTATTTTTCATTTTACAGAGGAAACTCATCGCGTTCTCCGCCTCAGCTTAGATGAGTTCTCCTTACCAAAGTTCTACCTTTTGTTTGGCATTAGCAAAGTAAAATCAGCGGCGGTAACCGCTTTCCGCTCCAGCTACCGCCATGCTGGCGACCGTTGGCTTGGACACTATTCTCCAATGGATAGGGAGAGGTTAGCTCTCACCTCCCTAGAAGTGATTACTGATGCACTCCTCGAAATCGTGGAGGCTTGCATGAGAGACATTCCCGAGTGCGACTGGCTTCAATGTTGGACACAACTCTCCAAGAGTTTTGCATTTCGTTACAATCCAGCGCTGCAACCCAGAGCATTAATTGTATTCGGTTGTATCAGCAAGTCCATTCAGGACCAAGATATTAAACAACTGTTAAGGATACTGGTGAAAGCGCTCGAAAGCTTTAGTGATGTCGTGTTGATCGAAGCGATTGTTATGTGTTTGACGAGACTGATACCATTGTTGAGACCTGAAAGTGCTATCCACAGGATGATGTTTTGGGTGGCAATCTCGGTCCTTCAGTTGGACGAGGTTAGTTTGTACGCTTCTGGACTGGCGCTTCTGGAGCAGAACCTTCACACTTTGGACTCACAGGCGATGTTCGAGTCAAAAAGCTTGGAGCAGATCATGACGAGCACAAGAGAACCTCTGGAATGGCACTTTAAACAGTTGGATCATGCTGTTGGGCTCTCATTTAAAAGTAATTAAAATATCACATTGCATTCAACCGACCAAATACAATTGCTTAATTTTTTTCATTAATCTTTTCAGCTAATTTCCACTTCGCACTAGTCGGTCATCTATTGAAAGGGTTTAGGCATCCGACCCCAACCACCGTCTCACGGACTAACCGAATTCTAACCATGCTTTTGGGGATTGTAGCAAAGCCAACCAAGAAAGATAAGTTTGAGGTGTCGAAAGAAAGCGTCGCTTATCTGGCAGCTCTCGTTTCCGTTTCGGAAGAGGTGAGAAGTCGTTGTCACGTCCGTCATCACATGTCTCGCCATTTGGCAAACTCGAATGAGAACATGAATTGGAGTCCAAAGTCGCCGACAAATCGTCGCCAAAAATCATGGGATCTTCTTGACCAAACTGCACTGATGCAAGCATCGCGACAACAAGGGAAGCAAACTACGGTCCAGCAAGTAAGTCCTTTTCTTTGATGCTTAACCGCTTCCTTTTTTATTTTTGTGCTTGCAGTGAAAACATCATTTATTACAAATAGAAAACAAATTATCAGTTGAGAAAAAAAACTTTAAAAACCCACTTTTAATGTGAGTTTTAGACTGTAGCCGTTTAACAGTCTTCTGTCTTTGTATCTCTTTGTATTCAGTTATCTTGAGTTTAAACCATTTCTCTCTTGTACCATTAGTCTTCTCTCTTCCTTTAGTTTCTATTTAGTCTTAAGACAATGACGTGTCTCTTTAAAAAAAAACTTTGTAATTTGTTTTCATGATGAACCCAACAGCGCAACAAGTAAATGCTAACTTAACTATATTCTCTATATATAATAATGATGATGATAACAAAAGGTTCAGAGCGGTGCGAAAAACTGGCGTAGCTTGGATTTGTCGTGTCGTGTCGTGGACTTCAAGTCCCACAGATCAGCGTCAATGCCCGTCCGGAATGAACACAAAGTGAGATGAGTTATTACAAACAAAACAAAGAAAACAGCTACAAAAAAGATTACAAAAATACAGAAAACAATTTACCAGTTTCATATTTACTATTAAGTTTCCCCTTATCACCCAATCAGATTGAAACTTTTCCAATTAATTATCCACTTTCCCCATTAGCTTTGATTACTTATGGAAAAAGCGCAAACTTTTCACAACTTCGCCCCGCCCAAACATAACCCTAGCAGTTGGCTTTACAGAAAACAAAATTACTTACTAAAAACATTTCTCAATTTATTGACGAATTTTAACTATCACATTTAAACCAGACATCATAAAAATTCCAATACACTTAATTATCTTTTAGCACATATTTTATGCCCATACTGGTTCTATTGAATGCTTAACGTTTTCCAACAATACACAACTAAACTTTCTCTATTCACCAAAATCAAATCTGTTCGTTTCGTATTTTTACAACTGCTTTCTCGGAAACTCTTTCAAAACTTTCTTTCCTTCACTTTCTTCAGTGCCTCTTACAAAGTTTGTACTTCACTGCTACTTGTTCGTGTTTCCTAACTTAGTTCTCTTGTTATTGCCACCACCACAGTCACTGTTACCACGTCAGGGTGCAAATGATCATCATTACCTTTTATCAAATGATGAGAGTTTATATAGCTAATACCTCTTTTGTTTTAAAAAATATATATATAAAGATTCTTCCATCTTCGTCTACTTTTCTCTTCGCTTCTAAAGGCAAACCCGGGAAGCGAAGATGTTTTTTCAAGGAATGTTGTATAATATTTAAGGATCTGTTTTTCTTTCAACAAAACTCTTTTTATTAAGCTTTGCATTTGAAAGAAATGTATATTATTTTTGTTCACAAAATACTGTTCTAAAGTGAAGCCAATTATCGGAGGAGAGAGAGAAAAGCGTCATTTTTATTATTATATTTTTGGCAAAACAAAAAAAATCTATAAGTAATTGTTACTCAGTATGTTATCCTACTATCTTGTCTTGTTTCTTCTCTTTTTGTTTGACTTCCCGTATCTAGAGCCAGGCTCGTGCTCTTTTCAAGTCTCAGAGATCTTTTTCTGTACCTACCACTAAGGACAACTCCAAGGTACTCTCTTTCTTTCTCGAACAAAGAAATTTGACAACACTTTTTCCCTCTCACTTGCGTTGATAAGCCGTTATTCCCTCAACTGACCTTGATTTTAGATGGTCGTATATTTTCTCTACTCTGGATTTCGTTGTCTTGTCCACCTCCAATTTCTTGTTTGCACATTTAAAACTTTTTAATCCCCTGTTCATGTTGATGCCGGAAATGCGAGCGTTATTTGTAGACTACTTTAATGTTTTTTCGATAATTTTTTGACCTAAGAATTAACTCCATTCATATATCAACTCTAACATTTAAATATCTCACGAGAGGAGCTCACATATATAATATTTTTTACTTTTTCTAATAATTTTCTCTCATCTTTCAATTTTTAATCAAACAATTTCCCCAGAATTGACAATTTCGAAATATCAACTACATTTTATGATATTCCTCACATGAAAATATTATTTCATAATTAAGTATGATTTTATCGTTTAATTCCGAAACTTATTATTTTTCGCTAATTCCTTCAACGCGATTTAGGAAGGGGAGGAATGTAAACGGGCGAGCGTTTCCAATGAAAATAACGTTCTGTTGGATCCGGAAGTTGTGAGTGATATTCAAACGCAAGCATTACTCTTGACCGTTCTCGCAACGCTCGTAAAGTATACGACGGATGAGGCTGAGATGCGCGTCTTATATGATTACCTTGCGGAGGCGTCAGTCGTCTTTCCAAAAGTATTCCCTGTTATGTAAGGGATACATGTTATTATGTAACATTTTCTCCTTTTCAAGGATGATTAATTAATAATTTATTTAAACTTTCCTAGCCATACACTATTAGATGCAAAAATTACGAATGTCCTCTCCCTCTGCCATGACCAAGTGATATTGAACGCGGTCCAAAATATAATCCAGAATATGATTACGCTTGAAGACGGCTCCCAACAACAGCCACATTACTTGCAGTCAATGGGATTTGGAGGGCTGTGGAGGTTTGCTGGTCCCTTTACAAAGGTATGATTGAGTTTGTAATTATGCATTTAGTCGTTTACTTCATCGACATTTTGGTTATTTCTAATAACGCTATTTTATAACTAGTCAAACTGCACAGCAGAAAGTGCAGAGCTGTTTGTAAACTGCTTGGAAGCGATGGTCGAAACGTGCTTACCTTCAGAAGACGGTGAATTGGAACAGTACCCTTCGATGCTCTCCGTCTCCTCAGCCGTGAACCTTTCGTCCTCCCTCTCATCTCTGACTTTGGGCTCTCCAACGGAGAAAGGTGTGTAATACAGTAATTATCTTACGATTCATATGTAATTTTTCTAACAAAATATTAATTAATCTACAGGTTCAATACACACGCAGTTTTAATGGAGGTTTTTCCTCTCCCTCCTCTCCCGCCCATTGATAAAGTTACGCGATTTTTGTCGCCTATATACTCGATAAACTCTGTGATCAATTATCCTTCATTCAGTCAATGATATCAACGACAAGGGGACTTTTTATTTAGATATAAACATTTTTAACTATTCGTAGTGAAAGCTAAACGTTTAATTGCGTATTTGACAATGACCAGTTGCAAGCAAAAACTTCCTTCAGAACTTTTTTAATCGAAATCAAAAACCTTCTCTCTATAATATTTATAAAGAATATATTCGGCCGAGTAATTATAAACGATTTTAATCAATATAAATGCAAATTGCAAAAAATAATTGAAACCGGTACTGATCAACCAACACCTTTGCAAGGTGTTCGTTATAATGTCAATGATTTACTCTCGTTCAAAGCCAATTCTATTTATAAATATACTCATATATATTTTTTTGTTTCGACAACTCAAGATATGAATGAATGGTTGTTTTCTCTTTCGATGAAAAATAATAAATGCATAATTTGGAAAAAATTTAAACCTTTTTTATTCAATCACATCAAGATATAAGTTGTGTATGTAAAAGGACAAAAGATTATACTTTTCCAGTTGTACATAACTTTTATATATAATATTCACGTTTGCTCAACTAACTTACATATTTAATCCTACTTTCATTACGTCTATATGAAACTAAATGAAATAAAAACGCTCCTCGAATTCGAACCTCCCAGTTTAATTCGAGCCCACCTGCATTCAGATGGAAGTTTAAAATGGATACCTTTACATTAAATGTACATTCTGCAAAAATCTTTACATAACTAATACTAGGACAGACATAACAGTTGAGAAATTGGAAAACAGTAATACATTTTGACTAGCTCATGTCTAAGATCACGTAAAGAAAATCAGTTTTTGTAATATCATAATAAGCTACCTTTAAAAAATTAAAATTCTTTTAGACTGACATAATCCATGTGAGATTTTACACCTATCATTAAACATATTATTATCTGTTCATTCGCGGAGAAAGACCGCTGCCATTCCACAGTTAGTAAGGTCAAGTCATATATTTTTTATCTTATTTTCAACATGGTTTATTGAGGAGTTGGATTTAATAAAAAGAAATATTGATCGTTTGAATCACCTTCGACTTGGGCGGAGGACAGTCCCAAGTTATAATTTTATTTCTCTTAACGTAAATATCTACGAAAGAAATAATGAAATTATAGGGCACCTAAGAAACAAAGTTAAGCCATTCTAATTTTTGAAGGCGGATATATAATATTACGTCTTTAATAGAAAACAACCTAATTGGTAATTACTTGTTAGAAAAAAATTACTTTGATTTATAGTTTAGTACGCGTCATCGACGAATAAAGAAAGCCCTTTTCATTGACCTTACCAAATATCTTTTTTATTATCTCCCTTTAAATATTTCTTGAAGGTAAGTTTTAATTTCATGATTAAGCTTTAGTTCCAGATTCCTTTGCGAAATTAATTTTCCTCTATACATATCAACAGAGAAACAATCATGTCCATATAGTTCCGAGAGTTTTAGTAGCTAACTACATGTTTGGCCACAGGATCCTTAACACTTCAATTAGCTAATTTTTTTTGACAAAGTTTTAGAGATTACAACTTACTCGCCAAATTGGCCTAGAAACTTTTAATATACTTACAATTTTTATCCACTTTTAAATTTTCTTTTTTACCTTTTCCTTTCTCAAACTCTCTTCACTCAACTACCAAAAACAGAGCTTTCCAGTTTTAAAACCCATTTTCCTTGCACAACTTGTCTTTTTGGTACGGATTGGTTTCATTACTTGTATTATAAAATTAGCTAAAAACTAGCAAACTTGATCTTTATAACAATTTCTGAAAAAGAATGCTTAACTTGATTTACAAAAATTTAATCACTTTTCCTTTAAACTTTGTAAAAATGATCAAGTATTAGTTCAACAATTATAAGTAAATTAAGAGTTTCCAATGAAAGTTAGAGCGCAGGTCTTTCCTTACACTTTTTTTTTTAAAAAAAAAGTGAGAATGTCTCCGAAGAAAAACTACTGCTCACCTGCATTATTTTTTATATAAAAATGCTGTCAACAAAGTTCAATCTTGTGGTTACTATCCAGTAGTAGAGCAACAAGGAAACGGTAGACATTTAATACTTAAACAGATTCATTAGCTGTAACTCTATCATACACGAAGAATACTATATTATGAGGCCGTCTTACAGAGCCCCAAAACAGTTCAATTTATTTCCAGACATAATTCCATATTTACATGACATGTGACATAAGTCAACAGTC
>JAHZMU010000648.1:0-10580 GCA_027743725.1 Rambutsinella grinnellia | reverse complement strand
TCTTCCTCCTTATCATCGCTCCCTTTCAACAAGCTCCAACACTTTTTATATCGTTCCCCAATCGTTTCAAGTTGTCCCATGAGAGAGCTCAATTTCTCAGTGATCATCTTGGCCGAGCTATTATCCACATGTTTTGTAGTGCATTCCAGTTGGCACCTTAACATTGTCGTAGCTTCTTTTAAGGCAACAATGTCTTCTTGGAGGAGACTCTCATCTAGCTCATCCTTAACAGAAGCGGCAACGTTGGATGCTTTTGAGACGGATGTCTAAATACCTCCTTAAACTTCTTGAATATTTCCTCCATCTCCCCTCAAAGTCTAAAAACTATTAGTTTTCTATTTGGCACTGTTCTACTAAAGAACGGAATAAACTGACAAAAATCAGATCGGGTTGTGCAAACACCACCAACTCACTTCAGAGGCTCCGGAAAGTCTGTGAGCTTTTTACTGAATGCTTACATTTGTCCATTGTCTGGAGCTGGTAGTGTAAAAATAAAACCAAGAAGGTACTATGAGCATGAATCATTTCCTTTCTTTCCAAAGAAGAATTAAAAGTCTGGTATACCGTACGTACGCCGAAGGTGATATGAAAAAGGATTATTACTTTCGAGATAAAGGGACATTTCCCTCGTTTCTTTTGCTAGATTATGCCTTTTAACTTATGAATGTTTAATATTGTAGTTTACATAAAGCTTTAAAACAGAAGCCGCAGAGTTGCTTTAAAACAGTCTCTCATGCGGGATGCGGATGGCTTTGCTATGCTTTTCATTCATTCTCATTTTCTTATCTATTCTTTCCTGTGACCGAATAAATTCCGTGAATCTACCAAAATCTACCAAAATCTAAAGACATGCCAAAAAAACATTTTCCCATTGACATTCAAGTTCGATCACAATAAAAAAATATTTTAGCTTGACTGGAACATTTCACATATTCATTCCAGTTAATCCCATTTTTACTACCGATATAACTCCAAGCAGAGGAACAGAAATGCAATAGAAATACTATTGTTGAAACATCAGAGAACTCGACTACCAAAGCATCATTCATATCAAATTAGCTCTTCTGTTATGCATTTAAGAATATTCATGGCATTAAAACTTTATTTGAAATGTGTGGAGAAAGCAGAGCTTTTTGAGTAGATTCGTATTAACAGTCAGTTTAAAGGTCAAGATGGATTTTAATTACATTGCAGTTTAAATTTATATTCTAAATAGTTTGTCTAGCTTCAAATGTATATGAATGCAAATGAGTGATTAAATAAAAGTAATGAAAAAACACGTTTATATTTATAGTCTTTTTTAGCATTTTATTGCTATAAACAATGCCAAAAATTTGAAATTCCACTACTAATAATTACCAAACTATTATTTCACAATTTAATTAAATTTTAACAAAAACAACTTAACCAAAGTAATTATAAAAATAAATTCTGAATTAGTTTTACAATCGCTCTTCTTAACTATATTTATTCACTTATCTTCCACCACTAATTTAGCTTTTCCTCTAGAGATCATGGCGTGAGCACTTTGACTGCGACTCCTTGTCTTTGGCCGACGTTCTTCTTCTTGCTTCTCTTCCTTCTTTGCCTGCTTTCCCCTCCTCAACTTCCTCACATGCATTAAATGATGGTGCCTTTCCATATACGCCTGAGTCCTGTAGCCCTTCCCGCAATCGGAGCATTTGAAGGGTTGGTCATCCCCCCACTTTTTATCATGATGTAAATACTCGTGCCGTTTCACTGTACTTTCCTTTAAATAACCCAATTTGCAAAATGAGCAGTGGAATGGGAAGTCTTCTGAATGTTTTTTCATATGATTGAGTAAATTTGGCCTTTTCCAAAAACTTCTGTTGCAAACCTCACACGAATGTGGCCTCACATAGTTAAGATGCTTTTTAACGTGTGCCCTCATCTCCGACCTACGTTTAAACTTTTTGTCGCAGATCTGACAAGTGAATTCTTTAATATCAGAGTGGACAACCGAATGTATCTTCACTGCTTGGGCTGTCTTGAATTTCCCATGGCAAAGGTCACATTTGAACTTCTTCTCGGCTAGATGAACTTTCTTTAGATGATAGTTTGCTTCTGAAGGCAAGTAAAATTTTTGGGAACAGCCTTCAAATGAACATGAAATATTTTTTGATCTTTGCTTATGCGCCCTATTAACATGATCTGCGCGATTTTCTCCGGACTTGAATGTTCTATCGCATTGCTTACATTTGAATGATCTCAAATCAGAATGGCTTCTGGCATGTCGGTCGACTTCATACCGGGTAAAAAACTTCAGAGGACAAGTCGGGCATTGAAAGGATTTCTCTAGGTTTTGATGCTTCTTTTGATTGTGCTTGATCATTGCCTCACGCCTTTTGAATTCTGTCCCGCAAAGTTTGCATTTGAATTGCTTCAGAGTTGAGTGAGATCTCTGATGAAGTTTCAGCTGGTAGTTCGCAAAGAAGCTTTTGGGACATTGGGAACACTGATTTGATTTGGGTCGATTGCCTTGATGTTTGCGTTTGTGCTTGGTTAGATTCCATTCGAGCTTGAAGGAGGCAGGACAACTGTCACATTTGAAGGGTAGAGCAGTGGAATGCACTTGTTTAATGTGCTGCTGCACATGCCAGTTTGAATGAAGCTTTTTGGGGCACTGAGGGCATTGCTTGGTTCCTTTTCTGGGTTTCTTCGACTTGGTCTGGGCTCGTTTTACGACTTGAGATACATGTGATTGAGAAACTTCGGGCGACATGGCCGCTTCATTAGATGGTTGGCTTTTACTTTCAGTTTTATACACGACCTCAGGCACAAACACGGAGTCCAATTCTAAATCTTCTGTCTCGTTACCAGAATCCATTCCAACGTAGGATTTTCGAATACATTTTCTTTTAGGACGGCCAGTCGGAGTTACATCCTTGTCACTTACAACAACAGTTGTTTTTGAAGCAAAGCTATCATCACTCTCAGAACTGTAGGCAGCAGCGACATTCTCGATTGGAATGAGTGGAGGGAGATATCGTCGATTTCTATTTAGGGCGACTTGATCACTTCCGGTGTCCTGATCACGTTCGGTAGCTTCTTCATTGCAAGAGTCAGATTTTGACAAATATAAGTCGTCCTCCAGCGTTTGGCTAGCCCCATCGTCAGCAGCTTCTGGGGTGACAGCTTCCTCGACTTCCGGCTCTTCCTCCTTATCAGCACTTCCTCTCAACAAGCTCCAGCACTTTTTATATCGTTCCCCAATCGTTTCAAGTTGTCCCATCAGAGAACTCAGTTTCTCAGTGATCATCTTGGCCGAGCTATTATTCACATGTTTTTTAGTGCATTCGAGCTGGCACCTTAACATTGTCGTGGCTTCTTTCAAGGCGACAATGTCTTCTTGGAGGAGACTCTCATCTAGCTCATCTTTACCAGAGCTGGAAGCGATGGATGCTTTTGGGACGGAAGTCTACATTTTAAACAAAACCTTTGTAATTTTCAAATTTCAAAATAGCTTAAAAAGATGAATAAATCGTTAAAATTACCTCCTTAAACTTCTTGAAGATTTCCTCCATCACTCCTCAAAGTCTAAAAACTATTATAGTTTTCTATTTGGCACTGTTCTAATAAAGAACGGAATAAACTGACAAGTGACGACTGACAAAACTCGGATCGGGTTGTGTAGAGTCTTTACTAAAGACCACCAACTCACTTCAGAGGCTCCGCAAAGTCTAACATTTGCCCATTATCTGGACTGGTAATTTAAAAATAAGACAAAAAAGGTAACCATTTATGTGGACTTGAATCACTTCCTTTCATTACAAGGATTAAAAGTCTGGTACGCCGAAGGTGATATGGAAAAAGATTATTACTTTTGAAACGGATGTTTCCCTCGTTTCTTAGATTGTGCCTTTTAACTTATGAATGTTTAATGTTTAAAATAAAAAAGGGACGCCGCAAAGTTGCTCTAAAACAGGCACTTTTTATGCACTTTGTAGCGATGGCTTCGCTATTCTCATTTTCTTATCTATTCTTTCCTGGGACCGATTAAATTCCCTAAATCTATCAAATAGAAAAATGAACTTGACTGTCAAAATTTAAAAAAAGAAGAACATTTTATTCAACATTGCAGCTATTACAGAAATTTGAGACAATTCGGGACAATTTGAGCTTGACTGGAATTTTTCATTTTAAAATGTAAATTCATATTCATTCCAGTCAATCCCATTTTTACTACTGATATAAATAGAATGAAGTTTACGGGACAAGTTTAGCTTGACTGGAATTTTTCATTTTAAAATGTAAATTCATATTCATTCCAGTCAATCCCATTTTTACTACTGATATAAATAGAATGAAGGTGGTAAGCAATGAATTCCAAGCATAGGATGAGAAGCGCAATAGAAGCCCCCACAGACAATAGAAATACTATTGTTGAAACATCAGAGAACTCGACTACCAAAGCATCATTCATATCAATTAGCTCTTCTGTCCTGCACTTCAGAATATTCATGGTATTAAAAAGGCGGTCGTTGCGTTCAGATAATCCGGACCCAATAAGGACGAGCATCCTATAAAAATGATGTTTAAATCAGTTTCCTTAAATTGTCAGAGCAAAAGCTTAAAGGGATCTCACACATAATTTAAAAGTTCTTTAAATTCAGAACCTTTCTTCACTGTCAAAGCACTTTTGCTTATGTACGAGTCAACATTTAACTTAATAGCCGCGACATGATGGCACATGAAAGCGTTTGAGTAATTAAAATAAGTTGCTATTTCATAAAAGACGTCGGCATAAGAGAGGAATGCTTTCCTTGTTGATTTCACGTCAGGGCTTTTTCCGTTTGCTGAAATTATAGAGAGTGGAAGGGGCTCAAATAGATGAGAGACTTCGATCAAAGTAGGAACGGTTAGTACAGATTGGTGTAGGTTGTGTCTGTTGATAAGTCCCTAATAATTTTAAATTATTTAAAATATGCTATATAGCTTCATATGAAAAGCATTATAAGTTACCTCCAATAAATTCTGAAAAGGTTGACTCTTCTCATGAACAGTAAAGGTAAAGTTGTGCTTTATCAAGTCCAAAAAGTCATTAACTGGAATACTAGATACGGCCAAGGACGAAACGATAAATGTGGAATAGGCTATGTAAGCAATCAGGGTTAGAAGTGAGCCAGCCATGAACAATAGCATAAGAGAGACGGAGTTTGGATTTAAGAACCAAGCTATGAAAATACAAAATAATCATTAGAATTAAAATTATTTAAAATGCCATTTGACTCAGTTTAAAAAAACTAACATTTTTGACAAAATACAGCAAAAGTCCACAAAACACCTTCGCTAACAAATCTCTCATCCTTTCTCCCATTCTCATCTAAATTATTTGGGAATTCTTGAAAGTAAGCGTGAATGGATTTCACCTTTACGATAACTACTAGTAGAATCCAGATAAAGAGAAAGGCAATCCACAAAGCAGGCTTGAAGGGCCCCGTAACATTGTCCCGAAGTGAATTGGGTGGTGGTTGTTTGAAAAATATTAAGGCTCTGCAAAAATATCAAAATTCATTCAAGTTTTCAACCAATCACTTAAAAACTTACAGACTCTCTCTTGTCGGATGTAAAAATGTTAGTCCTCTTGCTCTCTGCTCATTTAGCGATGTCTTCTTCAGAGCAAAATCTGCTTCGCCACTTTCCAATTGTTTAACAGTTATTCCAGTAAGTGTCCCATTTGGAAGAATAACTGGGGAATCACCGACTACAATCCTTTCACTGAAATTCAGCAATAGCTTCACCTCTTGAAAAATAGTTTCAACTTCAGGTCTCAATTTTAAAGCTCCTCCCGACACAGTATTTTGTCCCAAAAAGTTTTTCGTAACTGTTGGAATGAGATACTCCAAGTGGAAATTTCTCCGTCTTGTAACAAATCCTTCTAGATATAAATGGATTGAATTTCCTTCAAAGGAAGTTAAGAGAGAAAGAATTTGTTTCTTTTTGATCCTATAAGCTTCCCAGATATCAACCCTTTGAGAGGTACCGGTGCCATCATAGTAAGCGACATAAATATTACTGTCATGGAAGAGTGTGACGTTTCCAAAAAGTGTAATTAAAATGCCATATTGCTCATCAATTTCTTGTCTGAGTGAGCTCTGATGGTTTAAAATTATCAAAATAGTTGGTTTCCATTTAGGTTTGATTGAATGGATTAGTAATTCCAAGAATGGTGAATTTATTATGAATTTAGTCCAGTCTAAAATGATAAAAGGTCGGGAGGCTCTCTTCCTATTCATTACGGAAGAAATATTCATATACAGTTGGAGAAGAGTGTCTTCATTTGCGTATTCCATTATTGCTATTGAATTATGGGCAAATAATGTGATTCTATCAGAGTTGAAGTTTGATAAAGCACAACTTTACCTTTACTGTCATGAGAGAGTGTTACGTTTCCAAAAAGTGTAATTAAAATTCCATACTGATCATCAATTTCTGTTGGAAGCAAGCTCTGATGGTTCAAAATTAGCAAAATAGTTGGCTTCCATTTGGGTTTGATTGAATGGATTAGTAATTCTAAAAATGTTGAATTTATTATGAATTGAGTCCAGTCTAAAACGATGAAAGGTCGGGATGCTCTCTTGCTATTCATTACGGAAGAAATATTCATATACAGTTGGAGAAGAGTGTCTTCATTTGCGTATTCCATTATTGCTATTGAATTATGGGCAAATAATGTGATTCTATCAGAGTTGAAGTCTGTACCAAACCCAAAGCGAAAACTGCTATTAGCATTTTGAAATAGTTCTAAAAACCCTGAAACTTACCAGCAATGGAGTCAGTCAAAATTAATATATTTTCTGCGTGGGCAATTAAATCTAAAATTCTACTTATCTTAACAATTCCATTCACAGAAACGTTAGCTGAACTACTAATATTTGTTTCGTTCGTTTCTATTTCATCAGATAACTTTAAAAGATTATCTCTCGCTAATATGATAATTATTTGGAATATCATGTAATTAAGGAATTTCAACATTCTAAAATTATGAGAAGAGCCGTTCAAGAAATAACTAAAAAGTTAACCGTTCCTAGCAACTATGCAGCACATTTAACTGCGTATTACCTTTCATCTGTCACCTTACCCAATAAATTGAATAACTGTCTGTCGCATTATCATCTTCAACTACCCACTTCAAAGAATGCTTTGAGCCTTTTGTCATTCCGAAAGCAGCCTAAATATTTGATGAGTTTTTTCTCTTCTCTGCACTTGATAATGATGTTATTGCTGTCCTAAAAGTAGTAAAATGTAGCTTTTATTCTATTGCATCAGACTAAATGACTTCCTTACTAAAATGAAACGAATGATGATGAAAATGAAACGAAAGCTTTACTTGGCTTAGCAGAATGATTTTCCGATAATCGATATAAAATACTTAAGGATCGCCTTGTTTTTTGCTACTTTTATGTCATGCTTTAAAAGATGGTAAGCTTAATCAAAAAAGAAAAATTCACATCTTATCAGTACACATTCGGCTAAGGTGTGTAGTGCGGATATGCAAAATCTCAAAAATATTTTCTTCTGGACAGCACATCATTCTCGTATTTTATCTTTGCGCAGTTAGGTCGGAATGAGGGAATGTGAATGAACTTTACTCTCATCTTCAGCGTATGATTAATGAAAATGTTCATGATATGCAGATCCATCTCTCTCACAGTGACTAATGTAAAGATGCAAATTGACTAGACAGATATTTTCTGTGTCCAATTTCATTTTTTTGTTCAAATGAGATGCATTCGATTTTTTCTGAAGCAGAAATATTTTCCATTTAAGAAGATAATATGCAACGTTATGCTCGCTTGCCATGAATTTTAAGTTTGGATTTACAATTGAAAAATGAGAAGAGAGAAAAGACGCAATTTCTTTTAAAACTAATAATTCATTAAAATCTTTAATAAATCAAGTCCATTTAAAAAATTGCACACGGGTATATATATTCACTAAAATCTATCGTTCAATAAAACAATCCATCACATGTACTAATTCATATATCGATATTAAAAAATTAATTGAACTTTATCTTAACATATGACTAAATTCATTCTAACAGACACAATTCATAAAAGCCACAATCAAAGTGGACCGTAAAACACTTTTAAAAAAAAGTTTAATTCCCCTTCTTTGATTTACCAATCCTGCCAATCCTAACTCTTGCAAGGATAGCAGCATTTCGACGCACCCTCTCCTGACCACCTTCTTGATTTGAATTGGGGTTCACGGCTGGAACTGGAGGATTATTCGACGAGTTGTTGGCCGCCCTTGCCGCCTGGATACGCAACCATCTTGTTTCGGCTCTAGTTCGCACATGAGGAGGTTCTTCAGACTCTTCAGATCTACCATTAGAGTTGGGACGGTCGTCAGAATTATCAGATCCACCGTTAGAGTTAGGACGGTCCTCAGAGTCCCCGAATTCAACGCCAGAGTCAGTCTCCATCTTCATTCTGACTTTCTCTCGATTTTCTCGACAATGCTGTTCATAGCAGAATCTGCAGCCGCGGATTACTTCGATGATCTCTGCAATTATATAATTAGTTCGGTTAGAACAAAAATAATTTATATAAAAAAGTTGACTAATAATTTAACCATTATTTGACTTACGAATGTCTTGATCCATTTCTTCTGGAGGATCCCTAGCAGAGTTGTTAGAGCCATTCTCTCCTAATCCACCGGAAGTTGTTGCTGGTGGAGGGGATATTGCTTGGAGGAGGGGATATCACTGCTGGAGGAGGAGTAGCCACGTCATTTTCATTTCCCGGAAGACGTTCTTCCTCAGTCCTAAGAGCTAGATTACCCATAACACATGCAGAGCTAGGGCCGGGAAGTTGACCATCGTCTGGAGTGTAACCTTCTGCAAAACCAAAAGTAAATTTTAATTAACTCAAACGTTACTATTCCTAATTTAAAAAGCTTCAGTACAACTTACCATTTGAACTCTGACCTACAGTTGCAGACTTGTTATTTTTCTTCGCCGCATCATTGACATCTTTATTGTTATTTACCACGAACTCCGAGATTGGCTCACTATTTCAGCTTCTGCAGCTCCTCCAGCTTATTATTAATATTTCGCAATTGCTCCGCAAGTTGATTAATTTCAAGATTCTGTTTCTTGACATCGTCTTTGGTAGAGGTGAACTCGAAATAAAGCCATTCTTGAAGTCGAGAAATGCGGGCAGCACTTGCACTACTCTCTGTAGCAATCCGTTCCGCATTCTGAGTGACAGTCTGCGAAGTAACAGAGATGGACTCGGTGATTGGTGTAACTCTTTCCGCGAGCGCGGATTTAATCATTTCCTCCAAGCTCTTATTTTGCCTCTCGTGCACTTCGCCAATCTGCTCCATGACATTTGCTAGCTTCGCCTTGACCCTCTTATTCTCATCTTGAGATTTATGGAGCTTTAGTTGGAGCGTCTCACATTTCCCTGTCAGTTCCCTTCTCTCTGCATCTAGTTGGTTAAATCTTTGGAAGAAGAAGTGGTCATAGTGGGAGCAGTGAGGTTTAACCTCCGTCTTGACTTGTGGCTGGGAAGTGGATGCGACAACCCCTTCAGGTGAGTTTTCATGAGGAAGCCTTGCTATCTCCCTTTGGCTGACATTTGGAAGGGGAACACGAGCAAGAGGAGGCGGAGGAGGAAGAATAAGACGGGGAGTCGGTGACTGAGGTGTAATCCCCGCATCCTGAAGGATTTGATCTACAACATTATTCAAGTTGTTAAGAATTTCAAAGGTCGGTTCCGAATTCGATGTTCCAGGCTGGGGTTGGTTTGGAGCTGGAGGGTGCATAAATTCTACGTTAACTTTGTGAAGTTCACTGTTATCTTTCTTGTTCTCCTCCATGTTTTAAACGAGTGAATTTAATTGAATCAATAAACTGCTAATTAAAATGGCACCGAAGCCAAAAGTGTAAAGTCTTTTCTGCCAACTCTCCACAAACTATTTCAGATATGATGAGCAAAGCCCAGAAACGAAGCCAACTCTGGGACTGCGCAAATGAAATTGGTCAAGAGACAAACGACAACTTCATCTTTATACTGGAGAGCTTGAAGTGAAGCTTGTCTTTTGCTTTTAAGAAAGCAAGAACGTTTAAAGGAGAATGCTTCGACGAAACAAAAGGTTTTTAGGTAGCCATAACTTTAAATTAGACATCAGTATCCGCTTATGCATTAAACTTTTAACATTTTCATTTTAGATGCGTCGCAGTCAAAATCTATACGTGCACCTGCCCTGTATGAAAGAGTCTTCATGATAAGCACAAGTCAAGCAAAGTACCCGAACGCGTTTCAAGAAAGCAGTGAAGCAGTCCAGCATTAGTATAAATGAAATGCTCGCCGTTTCTTGAAAAACGTTCGGTAAAATCAGACTTTTATGCATTTTGTTTATTTTCAAAGTTACTTCTGCACAATTTCTTCTCTATATTAATATCCCATCCACTGTCCTCTGCACAATAACATTATAAAAGCTCGCTTTCGACTCTCTCTTCAGAACAAAGGAATTCCCAAACCGAATCGACGTTGGTCTTAGTCCTCTGACCTGTTTCATTTCCACTTTGCTATGCAACACCTTTT
>JAHZMU010000647.1:0-11265 GCA_027743725.1 Rambutsinella grinnellia | reverse complement strand
GCAAGCGAGAACAAATCGAATTCGTACAAAAATTTCTTACACGTTTTACAAAACTGTGTATCGCATTTATTAGCCAAAAGGTATAAAATTTCAAGTTGATGAGTAAGTTGTATACATGATTGTCTCATATTGTCCCAGTTTAAAACAATTTAGTTTAACATGAATTGATAATATTGGAATTTCATAATGAACCAATAAATGATGTTCTTTACTGTTAATCATGCTTCTTCTATCCCAAAACATAGCCGTAGTCCATTGCTGGTGCATACATATACGGATCTAAATCATCAGTTCCTACTTTTCCAATGAGGCTTTCTCCTTTAGAACTACTTTCCTTTTCATCATGTATAGAATTTCCATTTTTTTGCTTTTCTCCACCCGACACAATATGATCATTATTACTGTGAGTTTGATTATGCGAAGTCACATCTCGCTTCGTATGATTATTTTCGCTAAACGAAACGTTTCTCGAGTGTTCTTCTAATCCATAAGCAATAAATCCATTGTACCCTGTAGAATTATTCACAGCAAGCACTTTCCCCGCAGCATTATATTTCACCTTGCCCGCAACAAGAGAAGGGATACAAAGATGGCAATTTTGATGTTTTCGCCTTTGTTGTGTAAATTGCATGGATTGAAAACGGGTCGAATTTCTTAGTGAGATCCCTTTCTGATTTTTTCGGGGTGTCCTGAGCTGTTGCCGACTTTCCCTTGTCTTCGCTACTCATTTGGAAAAAGTTGGAATTGACATTTTGGAAGATTTTAGAAGAGTAGCGTTTACTTCCTGGTTGGATGTCTGATTTTCCGTAGGGCTGCTTCCCGTCGACTTCCACCTTGTTCTCCTTCTCTTCGGAACTCAGAAGTGAATGGTAAGAAATGTCATATTTCACATTATGGTCATCATGCTCACTGTCATCATGACCAATTCTTCTTTCTGCTATCTGACTCACATTGCTTAAAGGATGAAGGTGCACTTGATTGTTATCAATGCTAACTGTTCCCAACTTGGAAAGAATTGAAGATGGGAAAGTATAATTNTGGTAAGAAATGTCATATTTCAAGTTGTGTGGATGGTCATCATTGTCATCATTATCATGACCCATTCTTCTTTCTACTATTTGACTCACATTGCTTAAAGGATGAAGGTGCACTTGATTGTTATCAATGCTAACTGTTCCCAACTTGGAAAGAATTGAAGATGGGAAAGTATAATTAAAGTTTTGATTAGAAGACGCGCCATGTTGTTGTAATGTGGGTGAGGCAGGAGGGAGAAGAATGTCGTACGGTTGGGGTGGAGTTGAATACGCTGGTTGAACGGTTGGAGCTGGAGCGTTATACTGTTGGGGTGCATGAGTTTGGTAATGTTGTTGGGGTGATTGAGTTGGGTAGACAGGATTCTGAGGAGGTGGTGGGGTTTGGTAATGGATCTGGGGTGGTGGAGTCTGATAAAGTTGATTCTGAGGCGGTGAACCAGGAGTATGATAGAGTTGTTGTAAATGTTCAATAGCCTGACCATTTTGTTGATCATCATTGCGAGGTGAAATCATTATCGGTGGACTTCCATAGTGTTGTTGCTGCTGCTGCTGAACATCATGGGGCAAGACTGGTGGCAAGGATGGCACGCCATATTGCTGGTTGTTTTTCTTGTCCTTGTATTTAATAAAAAATACGTCTGGAGGGTGATATCTTGGCGGAGCGGGTGTGTTCACAACAACGTTGTCACCCGGATTTTGTCCTTTGTTCAAAACATAAACCTGCAAAATAAACGAGTTAAAAGGAGACATGTAGAGAGGTCCTTTATTGTAATAAATTAATAATGTATTAATTAGAATTATGTAATAAATTACTAAAGTCTTCTGTTCCGGAACTGGTGGTATGTTAACCTCCGCTACATTATTCTTATTCGGATCAGGCCCTTTGATAAAGATGATATTAACATGTTTCTCGGGCTGCCCCTGAACATGAATTTTCTGCCTTGCAGAGAAAGGTACCTCTGGTGGAGCTACGAAAACTGATACATGTCTAACAACCTTCTTGGACGCTGGGGATTCATAACGATTTCCACTTGAATAACCATTTTGGAAGGAATATTGCAAACTGCTTGTATACTGTGACGAGGACTGTGGAAGTTGTGGCTGTTGTTGGTGATGTGGAGAAAAAGGTATGGCTCTCGGATGAATTGGTTGTAAAGGAGGTGATGCTGATGGTGGAAAAGTAAGAGGCATACGTTGATGTCTTATAGAAGGTGGTGGTTGCTGTTGAGATGGACCGTGGATAGCAGCTCGTGCGTCCGTTATCGCAAAATGCTGAAGAGGGGTCCCACTTATGTCGCTTTCATTCTCGCTCGTCGAACTGAAAGATGATTGTTTTGACTGTTCATACACATTCTGAAGTTTCACGAATCCCTGGCTTTGATGGATTGAGTTTTGATGGTGATTCTCCACAAAATTCTGTGGAAGTGGAACAGACGCTGCTGTAGCTTGTGCTGAAGATGAGTGTTGAGCTAACTTTGGAAGTGGCATAAATGGCAATAGGAAAATCCCAGGTAGAGATGCATCTGCTTGCTCCTTCGATGTCCAGAATAAGAGGATCTTTATGCCCCAAGAAATGTAATATTACATAATAAATTCAATATTACTACCATAAAACAATAGAATAAATCACTTCACTTGTTCTTACCACCGTCATGAATATCTTCATGTTAACGTTGAGTGAAAACCGAAGTTTTGTAGGGAATACATTTATACCAATTTGGGTTGCAGACGTGTTCAAGCTTCAAAAGTCAAAACCACATTGAGATCCTTTTGCACAATCCAATAAAATCAATTTTCAAGCAATAAACCCAATATTTTTAATGTTTTCAGTCAAGCTGAAAATTGCTTCTTTGCTTCGCATGATACTCAAGCTACTGGATGTCAATTCAATAAGTAGCAAAAAAATCAAGACGCAATTCGGCAAAGATTTTATTACCTGTGAACTAGCTGAGGGGGAGCAGTCATCCAGAAAAAATATGAATTTGTTCGATAGCATTTCGTAATAATAATCGTTTTCACCTGTTGGACATCCAAATGTAAAAAATGAAATGAAATAGGGTATTCCAAACTAACTCAATTCATATGAGACAAACCTTTATTATTTTCTCATGAACAAAATGCTCATCAGTTATTCACCTTAAAAGGTATTGCATCTGCATTTTACAAACTCTAGTTTATACAATATTCTTAAATATTTATCCTTAACCAAATAGCACTATGAAGCGAACAAAAAACTAGTCTTAACAATCTTGTGAAAATAACATTGCAAACAATTAGCATATAATCCTGGTCTTTATCCATTTAATAATACATTATACATTTATATCGAGCTCTACATTGTAAGACATTTAAATATTTATAGATAAATTACATTTCTAATATGGCTAACCTTAAATACATTATTGGATTACAAATTCGCTGATTTTTTTGCACAAGTATCCTAATTGATTTGATGATATAGGAAAGAGAAATTAATAGTTAGTAAAATTGATTAATTGATAAAAGTTGCAATGACTGATAGATTGGATACATCAACATACTTTGTAATTCCTTGGAATACACGAGTAGCTTATATCATCAGAATAGGAACCTGTGGTAGTAGCCTTCTTTTCTTAATTTCTTATGGGTTGTGTAATAGTACTTTTTTCAATAGATATACAAGTGAGACGAGACAAAAACATCTAGGATCTATGAAATATTAACACAAGTACAAATTGAAACCCTCGAGTTAAAATATATAAATGATTTAAGAAATAAATAGAGCACGCTTTGATAGCAATATGATCACAATGCCGTTCTTTTGCTACTTTCCCGTCAATACTTTAAACTGAATGGACGAACAAAGACATGCGTATCCATTCTAAGTACCAATATTCTATTGTTTTCCCTACCTAGTCAACCTTAACAACACTGTAGATCTTTCGTACGAACCAGAAGCAGGCGAAGAAGCCCAAAGTTCCTGTAAATCAGGAAATACAATAACGTTATAAAATAATAATTCATCGATAAAATTTCAAATATGAGGTGAGATGCTTGAGAAAAGACTTACCTGTGAGTAAAAAGAAGAGGAAAACCATAATCATAGTGTAGCCGAAATACAGTAGCGTTGAGGTTAGTCCTTCAATATTTAATTTCGTGAAGAAGTAATGGACGCAATAGAGAAATAGATAGAATGCTGTGAATCCACTGGTGAGAAAACTTCTCCACCACCAGTTGTAGTCCTAAAGTCATTAATAGTCATTTAAATGCTGTGTGAATTATATTTGTTTAATTCAATATTGAAACTGAAAGCTAACCTCAGAACAAAGGTGAAAGTAGCAAAGCAAGACAGTGGTCTCCGAGCATGTAATTACTAAAATGATGAAGACCAGGAAGAGGAAACCAAACATGTAGTACATTTGACTAGACCTGAAATTCAGAAATGAAAAATATGGGATTGATTGACGTTCAAAATTTAATCATACTGATTCAGAGTAATGAAGACACTTAAAAATGTAATTCCTTTGCAAAATGAAAGAATACATACAATTAGATATAAATCAATTTTCGACTCGGCTAGTTTTAAAACTTTGCTATTTAATGAAAAACAATACCCTGGGCACAGCATCGACGTTAGCAGAACATTACTTTTCCACTTTTCTCCTCCGAAGCTCTTATATATTCGAGCTGACATGTATCCCGCTGGTGTTCCAAGACATACGTATAGAACCATTGCGCAAGTCATCAATGCTCCACGATTTGCAGGCGACAAAAATCCCAAACAAGCAAATGCTATGAAAGAGAACAGTCATATGTAAAATTGCCTGGCAAGTTATAATTGCAAAGGGAAAGTAAAAAATAGCTGACATACCCAAAGTTATAACCGTCATTGCAAGAACTTGTACTCCTGAGCCGACAAACACAGATAGCAGCATTCCTTTACGCGGTGGTCGAAATACATCACCATGAACCAACTTCCATCCGAATTCCTCTTGTGCGTCCTCACCAGAATCGATCTTCTTTCACAACATCATAAATGGAATTCATTATAGATAACCCAAACCTATTTTTTCAATAACGGAACTTATAATTTTGATTACCTGATTGTATCTAGCAATATCTTTGTGCAGAGTTCGAAGAAGAATCATTGCAACCATGCCCGAAAGGAAGAGGACGATGACCAATGAATTTAGAATTGAAAACCACTGGATATTCGTGTGGGGCATTGACTCAAGTATATAATCCCATCGCGAGCTCCATTTTGTGGTGTCATCCTCCTAAAAACAGGAAAGTTAAAGGAAAAATACATCTTAAAGAATGCAAGTAAAATCTTACGAATCGTATTTTTTAAACATTTGATTCAAAGAAGTCTAATCTTACCTTGAAACTGTACGAGTAAGTATATGCAACTACAATTTTCTCGCCTCCTTTCAGTGTTCGGCCTGGAATTGACATTGGTTCCTGACCATCACCACAATTGAAATTGTTGGGGTCATGCTTGATACTCTTTGGTTCAACCTTTACAGCTGTAAACAAATTTGATTTTAATCATTAGCTACAACTTCAAACTGTGCTTCTTGAAAATACAATGAGAATTAATAAAATGATTAACTTACAAATAATCCTGCCAGACCCTGGTCCAAATATCTGGCCCCATTCTGCCGACTTACCAGAATGGTACGTAATCGTTAGATCAACCTTGTTAAAAATATAGTAGGTTATAAATCGTACATTGCTAAAAATATAAATCGTATAAATATAAACCATACTTACATGATTAAAAATATAATAGCTATCAGAGGATCTATATTTTGGATCAATCAGCCCGCAACTATCCTTAACGTGAAAATCTCTGTCAATGAAGTTGAAAAAGATTAAAAATATTTTGTGACATAAATGGCATTTAATGTTTTTTTGTGATAGTATTTTCACCTGTCAATGTAGCAGCCCATAGGAAATCCAGTGGTGCAGTGTTGTTGATCCTTTTCGACCGAGTAACACCAAGTGACTGGCATGTTATCTGTATAAATGTTCGAGAAATCAAATTAAAACAAAATGCACTCATCAAATTAAGGACTGACTGTTTTCTAATTTAGAAACACAACTAACCGACTATCCAGTGATGGAGGTAGTTGAGCGACATTCCAGTCTTCATTATTGCAAGCTTCTGAAGAGATTCGGAATCTGAACCATCATAGGTCTTATTGCAGAGTTTGACACAAGTTTGACCCTGCTTCATAAACTCAATCTAAATAAAAAATGAAAATACAATTACTTAGCTTTCACTTTCCTATAATATCAGACATTTTCACCAAAAAAATTTCCCCATACCTTGTACGGAGATGGTCGAATTCTTTCACCAAACACGACTTGGCCAAGGTTCTCCACAGGACTATTTTCAAGTTCCTTGGAGGCAGTACAGAAGTCAAAGCTAGCAAAGAAAAATCAAAAATCAATTGACGCCCACAATCGCTTCCCTTTAAAATCCCACTCACGGAAAACAATGAACTACTTACTAATGATATTCATAGGGAATGACCGACTCATCTGAATTTAATCGGTTGACAAAGAGGTCGATTTTTGCCTGTCAAACAACAGCAAACAGCATGAATATTAGATTGGATTTTCTATCACTGTGATTGAATTAGTCTAATTCATACCTTGCACGTTGGCGTCTCCAATAACAAAGGACAGAAGTTGACCGGGGCTAAACCAGGAAGATAAAACGCCGACGTAAACGGCAACAGCACCACCAAGATCCAGGGAAAACTTCGAATCGTCTCCATTGTCGAATATTTGAATCGCACAATATGCGAAAGAGATGTATGAAGTTTGCTCGCAGCAATTACACCAGTCTTTTCTTAAAACTAATAACCTGCATTGAATTAACAACCAATTATCATCTTTCCACCAACAAACTTAATGTCCAAATATTAAACTTTATCTTACCGTGAACGATGACTATCAAAACTACCACGTTTGACGTTTGTGGGCCGTCTATGCCATATCGAAAGGCTCTTTTCACAGGTGCCGTTTCATAATAATTTCTCAGAAAATTAAA
This sequence comes from Rambutsinella grinnellia, assembly GCA_027743725.1. Classification (NCBI taxonomy): domain Eukaryota; kingdom Metazoa; phylum Arthropoda; class Collembola; order Entomobryomorpha; family Entomobryidae; genus Rambutsinella; species Rambutsinella grinnellia. The sequence goes on along the minus strand of JAHZMU010000647.1, from coordinate 4,191 downwards.
ATAAAAACGTGTCACTTGTTGTCACCTGCAACAAACCAATTAAATTAGTCATCACCCAAGCACGATAAGAGCCTCCTATTTTTTAACCGGCTATGCCTAACTCAAACCCAGCTGATTCCTTATCAAAATTAAAGGCTCAGCAGCTGAGCCTTCACCTAATTCTTCAAATAAAATAATTAAAGCCTAATTACCCACTTTGTAACTATAATGCTTTCCAATGCAAACAAAACTAACAACTAATCATAACTAATCAATCAAATATTTCCTAACTCCACCAATACGGAAACAATCATCCGGTTTTAATTTAAATGAAAAGTAATCAGTGCCAACTGCCAACGTCACTAACCCCTAATGTTTACTCTTATCCACTAAATATTTAAAGTTCCTTCCCACCACTTCCACACAGATAACAGACCGTCAATATTTCAACAACTGAATTTAATTAAGACTAGTAATAAAAAATATCACGTACTTATCGATACCCTCACACCACCTGCTTCATTGACATCTGCCCATATCAGAGTTGGCTGCTATTAGGCAAATCAAACATTTAAACACGAAATTCACAAAAATTCACGATTTTTTTTCGCAAGTGACAGAACCCGTCTGTTCTCTACTGGTACACTTCCACGTATGTATTTTTACCCTTCTCAACTCTTTTCCCGTATCACATTTTCAGCATGATGATGACTAGAAAAAAACATCACCATCATCATCATCGTCAAAATTCGTCCTTCTCAAAAGTTCGGCGTGCTCAGCTCATGAATTTGATGCTATAAAACTGCCAAAAAAATTGGTTGAATGCTATTAATTGTGATTATTGAGAATTGGGTTGGTAAACCATTATGCTCCATTTCATTCTCTCTTGAAGAAATCAATTCGGAGAACGCCATTTTATGCGGGTAACTTTATGAATATCGCCAATTTCAAGAATTTAGGAAAATAAAACTAGCTTTTCAAGAATGAGAACATTTCCTACTTTATTAAGTCACTCGAGCTTCCACTCCAGCTTTCATCGTTTCACATTTCATACTTTGCGAAGACACTCAAAATGTGTAATTAAACATTAAAACTGTCATTAGAAAAATTTCAAAAAAATTGGTTGAATGCTATTAATTGTGATTATTGAGAATTGGGTTGGTAAACCATTATGCTCCATTTCATTCTCTCTTGAAGAAATCGATTCGGAGAACGCCATTTTATGCTAAAACTTTATGAATAGAATGCCATTTAAGAATCGCCAATTTCATGAATTTAGAAAAATAAAACTAGCTTTTCAAGAATGAGAACATTTTCCTACTTTATTAAGTCACTCGAGCTTCCACTCCAGCTTTCATCGTTTCACATTTCATACTTTGCGAAGACACTCAAAATGTGTAATTAAACATTAAAACTGTCATTAGAAAAATTCATGTGCATTGTTACTAAATCAGTAGTAGACAATGCTCAACGAGACTCATTCATTTCATTCATACAAAAGAGAACACTTGCAAACATTCGGTTTCAAGATGAGTTTTGCAGCAAAACTATTGCTTGAATTTTTTTTTTTGCAATAACAACATAGCATTAAAATAAATGCTGATTAAAAAGTTAATTAGGACAAAACCTATGATTACATGACGGATAATATACTTTACTATGTAACAATACAATAAAAGAGCAAAAAAAACATGACAAGAATATGCTGAAAAGACGTAGTTTTATGCCACGTAATTATACTGCTTCGGGTTTTCTTTGTCTCTAGCCATGTAATCTCTATCGATGAGGCTTTCGATACGTTTCTTCAGGTCGACGGGCTGAAAGATTAAACAGATACAAATTAAGCAACAAAATCTAGTATTTTCACTGCTGCATTATTGCAGTTAACTTGTACCACTTACCGTGACAGGAAATTTCAGCTGATTATACAACTCAGATACTAGCAATTGATGGCTTAGCGTTTTCCTCATTTTCATTATTCGTACAATAGCTGCATCGATTTGATACTGACGATCTTGGAAAACACGTTCTTCTGTGGCCTTTTGTTCCTCGTTCTAAGATCAAACGATTTCCGTCATTAGTTTTTTCAAACAAATACTTCAATATTATCCAGACGAAACAATCAATTTCAATATTTTTTCTCGCTTTACCGTCTCCTTCATTTGTATCTGGTTAATTTTAACTCTAAAGAGCTTGTTTGTGAACTCAAGGTTGTACTTAAACTTGTCTTCCTCCGTTACATCCTTGCCCTTCGGTTCTTTCATCAACACACGAGCTTTTCCACAAGCTAGCGATTGAAGGGTGCGCTTCAATTCTCCATCCTGTGAATCAAGTTTTGTCGTTAGTTTAAGAAAGAGAAATTAATTTAATTCGATAAGCCAACTTCACTTACCTCAATATTTGTAGCAGTTTTCACATCATCATAAGATAATTCCTCAGATTCATTAAAAAGGAGCAAGACTAGGGCTTGGAACAGAGACACTTGTAGCTCTTTCTTGCTCTATAAAGATAACAAAATCCACATTCATATTCATAATCCAATTTGTTATGCACATTAAAAAACTATCATTGAAACCGCTAATCCAACTTACGTTATCGAAAACAGCCTTCAACATGCACTGTCCAAGAGTGGGCTGCCACTGAAGTTTCCTTCCACTATGCTTCCCCAAATAAAACTTATTGAAAATTTCCTGATATTGAACCATTTCTTTCGGGAGATTCACTTCAACAAGAGGGTAGGTCGGCCAATATCCCATCGTTAAGATATTCACAGTTAGGTCGATCGTTGAATCAAAATCAGTTTTCAGGTTTGAAACATACTAAAACATACAAAACAAAAATTTAAAAAAACGCTTTATACCTAACATCAATCATCAATGAATTACTTGAAGTTACCTGCTTAAATGCTACATTAATATCGCGGGAAAGCTCCATATCCTTAAACATTCCTTCCAACTTTGAAGTAAACGCTCCACCACATTCTTGCTTTAACTTGGACAACATACTCTTCTCCGCATCGACACTTGCTGACTTTCCCACCAACAGTCTTTTCGCCAAATCCTTCTTATAAAACGCTTCAAAGACGTCTTTTCCATGAATAAAACGAAATATGACCATTATTTTATCCAAAAGTCTTTCCAGTTCCTCTTCAGTAGCCTCTTTGTTCCCCATTCTTAACTTTGAATCCACAAACTTGGCTGAATTGAAATCAAAACAAAATTTATAATTAGTAAACTCTCGTAAATTATTTACTCGCATATCTTGGACTAGACTTTGGACAATTACCTATAAGTTCAGCGGGTTTATTCGGTCGTTGATTTATGAAGTGCTCAAATGCCTCTTTAACGCTGTTGACGAACTTTTCAGATTTCTGAAAACATGTTATCACAATGTTGTCCATCTTATCCTTAAAGTCCAGCAAATCTTGCACCATTGATTTGTCTTTCTCCGGGTCTATCACAATCGTTCGTCCCTTTTTCTAAAATGTTATAAAAGCAATTAATAGAATTCTCAAAACCACACAGAGAGCATTTAAACTGATGCAAACAAAGACTTGAGTTCATACCTTAATGTAGGAATTGAAATGAGAGCATAGCTCCGTCAGACCGTTTTTCACTCTCGCGAATAGATTATACATGAGGGTCATATCCTGGATTCGATTATTATCCAAAAGGTTTTCCAATCCCTTCGCTAAAAGACTCCCAAGGTGTTCTGATATTAATTGACGTTCAACTGTATGAATCAGGGCCCATCTAAAATAATCATACAAAAATCCAGTGGTGAGTAAGCTACAAAAGAAAGTGAAAATGTCATAACATCTATTTATTATCTACCTTGTCCCACTATCTAAATAGTGCAACACTCGATCATTTTCTTCTTGGAGTCGCTTATCGACGTGAGCCAAGTATTCAGGCACGTCCAGTTCTTGCATCAGTCTTCTACCCTCTGCAGTATATAACCCGTCCGTAGCTTGTAAAAATCTAAAGATTCAAGAGAATAAATATATGATTGACATGACACTGAGCAATAATCTCAGAGAACAGGGGTTTAATACCTGTGTTCAAACACATCCTGGTAAATCTGCAGATCCGAAAGCATCCTTAAAAGTGATTTCAACAACAAACGATCAACAACATCGCCCTGACGTTCGCTTTCTATAAGCATCAGTAGTCCATCAACAGTTCTTGTTTGCGCAAGTAACTGCCCAATTAC
>JAHZMU010000646.1:0-22610 GCA_027743725.1 Rambutsinella grinnellia | reverse complement strand
TATGAACAGCAGTGGGAGATAACGGTGAGAAAAACTGGAAAGCAAAAATAATGTAAGCATTTGATATACATGATATTATTATATCTCCGTTTCTGTTATAATATTTACCTTTCGGATATCAGTTTCATCTGCCCGATATGGCAGTCCCCGCATGAGGACACAATGCCTCGTGTTCCCTTCGTCACTTCCTCTCCCGTGGCCATGTTTCAGTCCGGGAAGTAATGGAGGTGGGTTACTTGATCTTCCTCTGCCTCCCCAAGAGTCGTAGCTATTCCATGAATCGTTATCGTAGCCTGCAAACAAGTCGTTTATTAATTGCTATTTTAATACATAATAAGTGCTTTTTATTTGACCCTTGGAATTTTAAACATACCCCGTCCCTTGTTGAAATGCCGAGATGGTGGACCCCTATCATTCCTAGAGTCACCTCGCCTCCCAGGCCTATCATACGGACCAGATCGGCTACTAATAGTACTCGAACGCCCAGGTCTTGACACCATCGAATTCAAATTTCTCAATTCACTCGGAGCCACTGTGAATATCTCGACGTATCTGTTTCAGAATTTTAAAAGAAAAATGCTTTCATCTATTCAATTCTAGATTTTAGAAATGTGGGAATTTATCCAGCCAGAACTTTCTCCCTTTTCCTCGTCCCATGTTTTATGAAGGATTCTTGACCACTTCCTCTCAATCCAATTCCACATCAGACGGTTTATATATAAAATAGAAAGACTATAAAACTCTAACAAGTCTAACTTACTCCAAACTATCAAGAAAATAAGATTTTAAAAAGAATCGAAAATCAAAGTGCAATAAAACAATTAATAAAAAATAAACTTTCGCCAAGACAGACACAGACATGGACAAGATGAAAGGGGTCAAGACATATTGTCGTCAGTCATTTCGAGAGTGGTCAAGAAAGGAGTTTAAAAAAAAGAATAGACAATGACAGAAGAAAAAAGAAGTGTTCACAGGTCGATTAACATCAATTATTTAAAATCTTTGAAACATAATAGTTTATACCGGTGTTTAATCAATTCTCTGTCTTTCCCAAGAGCCTTGTGTGCCTGATCTTTTGATGCAAATTGAACATAAGCTTCTCCACTACTCCTTCCCATCCCGTCCACCATTAACTGGATCCCATTCGAAACAATCTCCAACCCTGCCCACCCACATAATATTACACCAACCAATCACATTTCCAATTAATTTTTAGCCCCGTTATTTATCGTAACTAAATTCGCTCTTTTTTAAAATCTAACTAATCATTAGTTAATTTTTATCACATACCGTGGAAAAAATCGTAAATGTCTTCCTTTGTACATTCAAAGGGTAAGCCACGAAGGCGAACGTAAGTGTCACAGGAGCCCGTACCACGCCCAAATGATCCATTATTTATAGGACGATTTCGCTTCAAAACCCACTCCATTTCAGACTTGGTGATTTTGAATACCTAAAAAAGAAGTCACTAGTTAGTAATCATCCAATCAACCAAGTAATTCACTCCTTACTTCGATGTAACGATGGCCCATGTTCCGTTTATCCTTCTTCAAAGCCATGTCCTGGTCATCTTCTGAAGCCAATTCGACAAGGGCTTCACCACTAGCCTTCCCATCCGAAGTGCTTATCATGTGGATGCCATCAACATCCCGGTAAATTTTACATTCAGCTAAAAACAAATCAATCAATTAGTAATCACCTCAAGCCTTTAACCCTAATTATTTAACTTACATCCCAAAAAGTCAATAATATCATCCTTCGTACAAGACCACGGCAAACCCCTCAATTTCACCACATACTCCATCTCGCTCTTTCCCGAACGCCTCGACCTTCTCGAACTACTCGAAGATGAGCTGCTACTACTGCTTGTAGAAGAGTCCCTTTTCCTTTTCTCGCGCTTATCAGAACTATTCATTGATTCTTTCTCCTCATCAGTTTTACTATCAATAGGGTAGCCATAGTTTGGTGCAGCTTCTATCTCTGATTTCACTGTAGATTCCGTGTCTGTCATCACTCATTAAAACGCTACAAAGTAGTTCAAGCAAGTGGGTTGGTCATCAACTTCCGGTGCACAGCCTACTCTCTAATTAATTAGTCAAAAATGCCGACACTAATTCAAACTAGATCACTTTTAATCACAAAAATTTTAAAAGACTTTTTCAAGAATCTGTCCAGGGCCGATTGCCGAATAAAATGGGAATGCCATTCGAGCCGAAAAACCAAATATCAAGCCCAAAAGCCTACACTTTTTCACTTTTTATTTACATTGACTGTGAAAAACAAGAAGGGTAGACGTTTCTCATCGTCTCAAACATCTCATGTTAGAAGTTCTAACATGCAGGGTATTGAATGCGGTGGTTTTGCTGTGATGCTAACATTTACGGACTGCGGATAAAAGATGTGAACTATCTCATGTAAAAAGGGGAGAGTTGAGATGAGAGTCTTTAGAAAAAATATTTATAGAGCTTTTTATGTCGCAAGAGTCATAACGTCGATATGAGCGAACAAAGACGGAGCAAGGCTGTATGAAATAGCTTCTCCTCTTCTTTTATGAACCTTGTCATTTCATACGGAGGAATTAGAAAATTTATAATTCTTAAACGTTTTAAACTACTTTATATTCAGCTTGTGTTATAACAAGGTTTGTATTTTGTTCAATATTGCGAGAAGAATAAGTAAAGCCAGGCAAGTGTGAAGAGTAATTCAATAAAAATTTTAATAGTGGGAATATAAGATGATTCGCTTTCTTAAAATGCTAAATTGTTATTTTGCAGCGGATCTTTGTAAAAGTTGCTCAACATTCATTCGGGTTTACGTATGAAAAATAGGATAATTATGGAAATAAAGGAAATGACGTAAATTGATTCGTTTAGATTAGACCATGTGCGAGAGATGTCTTGGCGTCATCTTGTTTGTAGAAGATAACTTTGATAACCAATGCGTGGTATGCAAATTATGATGGCTAATTTCGAATAGTTAAAATCTGCACATGCTTTTTGATAAGGTTGATCTTTTGCCTTTTAGAGGTGTTTCTTGATAATAAAAATGAAATTAGGTTTGTGAAGCACGTGTTGTTGATGCGAATGGGAAAATTTGTTTACAAGAGATGAACATGTTGAGAAAAAGTTAAATTAGGGTAAGCCCACCTTCTTTGGCAAAGCATGGGTGTCCAGCTCATCTTGACTGTTATGACGTCTGTTCCACTGACGCGCTTTAACTTGTTCTCGCCTTCCATTTTCTCCATGATAAGTCAACCGTGAATGAAGTGGGAAAATTATTATTCGTCATAAACTTTCATAAAATATCATCAGTCTTTTGCAATAACAACCGCGATTAATTAGAGATGATTAAAAGATGAAATTATAGGCAATTGGACATTTGATCTCCTTTTATTTGGAGTTTTTAGTTAATATCGTTAAAAACAAAGTTATAATTAGGTTGAAGCCCATGTTAATGCGCAGGGGCCAGCTGAGATGTTCAGACAAGCTGTCCCGTGGGGTAAAATTCATAGGCGTGTAGATAGGCTAGATGCGCGCCCCAGGCTCTCCCCTGATTAAAAACGCTGGACTAGCCCGCTTGAATTTAGAAGACATGTGCATTTAATGAATTTTCGTACATTTAAAATGCACTTTTCTGAAAAATGTATGCAAACCACGTGCATAGTTACAACCAAAACTGACTGTTTTCAACCGTCGTTTTCGACCGTTAGACTATCGAATCCGGCTAAAATCCCACTTCTAGCATAAAATTAAATACTTTATTCACAAAATAAAAGCAAAATCGTGTTTTGCATTCGATAGAATAAAGGTTAAGACCATGTCTTCAAGTTTTTCTTGGTTTTTTCTTAAAATCCTAGTAAAAAATTGTCAAAAATTGGCAAAAGGAATACCCACGGTGGGACTCGAACCCACAATCTTTCACTCTCACCCGAGTTAGGAGGCGAACGCCTTATCCATTAGGCCACGCAGGCTTACGTTCCTAGCGAAAACTGAATCTTCTTTAAATTGTGTATATGTGAAGAAGATTCAGTTTTTCGGTGGACGGCACGTTTGCATGTTCCAGCACTTTGTTCACTTTGTTCGATCATTTTCAATATATGTATTGCTTAAATCACCACTGTAGATGCATGCACTCTGTCAGGGAATAATAATATACTCTTGGCACTCTGTTGCCTTCATTAGTGCTCATTACAACCCTAGCGGTTTGGTTTCTGTGATTTACTATGTCTTCTCTCCATAAATTCTAACGTTTAAATCTCAGCTGTTTACCCCAGATTGTGGGGATGGGGAAGGGTAAAATGAACTTTGGATTTCAGATTTGTGTTTCTGAGATTTTATGACATATTCATGGCAAATTTTAGTTTGATTGGAGCAAAAAAATCCTCTGCAAGTCTGCCCTCAGATTATGTTTTTTCGAGTGTACTTTATAGTCATCATCATCAATGTTGAAACAAATTTGTACAGGAAATGTTCATATCATTAACCTTACCATTATTGGGGAAAAAATTTAGAAAAATGGTTAATTTATGAAATCGCAAGATTTTATCTTTTACAGTTTTAAAAATTTAACTCAATTCTTGGCCGGGCTGAATTCCTAGCTACTCCAGAAGGACAAGATTGTCCTCGTTCACATTCGATAAGTGCAAGTAGATGCTCCAGTAAAGAATTTGAAAACAGATAAATACTCCTGGGAATATCACGCGTGAATATCTGTAAATAAATTTATTAAATTGTATTCGAGCCAGTCCGATTTCTCTTTTTACTTATCCATATCTGCAGCGGCTATTCCATGCCACTTATTCTCGACTATTTTTCCTCTGTTGTTGGACACTCCTTCTAGATCCTGACCTGCTCCGTTCAGATTTTTGATTTCCGTCTTCTTGCTGATATAGGTCACGGTTGCAAACTCTGAGCAAATTCAATCGTCAAAAGATGCTCTCTCAATCACTCTCAATTAAGATTTTTCTCTTACCTAAAAGCGCCGCAAGTACCATTATAAAACAGGCACCGAAATAGATGTGAATGGACTTGACATAACTGACTTTGGAGAGGTTAGCGTTAGTCACATGACTTAATGTCATTATTGCCAATATCGTCATTATCCCAAGCATTGTCCTTGCCGTTGATGCTTTTCTCCCAAGCCAGAATGAAATCCAAGAGATGGCAACAAGAAGCCCGGCAGGTATATAAATTTGGATTAAGTAGTATGTAGTATCTCCACGAACGCTCAAACTGGATCTCGCACGCAAGTCTTGAGTTGTTTCCTTTAAACAACCGTTAATTTTCTCTACATTTTCAAATTAATCTAAACTAACCTGTGCTCAACGGTATTTTCCATCGCTTGTTGTCTGTGACCTAATGGTTAGGTTATTTATCTCAATGTCATCTTTGTAAACGTTGAGCAAGTTGGAAGTGGTTTTGATTCTCGCCAAGCGCCATCCTCTCAAATTGAAATGATTGAAAGTGGATCAATCCAGTTTGTACACGCATGAAAATGTTTTCTTTGCGAAATCAGCAGAATTAAAAGATTTTATTTTCTATATTTGCATTTTATTCTTCAACATAAATAATTCGGTAAAAATTAAATAATTTAACATTAAATATAGTATTTCGCAAGGGATAAGCACAGTTATAAAAATGTGATTGCATTTTTTTCGATGTTACATTCGTCGGATATAAGTTACTTCTGCGGTTAATCTAGAAGGGCATACAATCATTGTTGATCGATGTCCGAAAGGTTGCGTGCTCCTCACTAAGGGGAGATCCCTCTTATTCATCCACTGACTAGGGACAATCGTTGGTGTCCTATAAAATAGATTTGACTTGGGTGCTGCAACCGAAGCCAAGCTCCACGATTCAGGTCGCTTCCCAGCACTTTTAGGACGATTCGGACGTAGCAAGCTATCCGCTGGGATTGCATAGCCATTACTAAGTCTTCTTTGTTGTGGCGAGTCAGGACTAGAAGTTTGAGCAATTTCCTCCAAAGATGAACCTTCATTTTCAGGCGTTCTTGTCCCCTTCCAAGGGTTCCTAATGAAGTCGTTTAGTGTCAAGTTTGAACTCGCTGAGCGTGTCAGATTACTCCCAATCCCATTTCGTGATACGGTTCTCCTCCTCTGAACAGGAATGTATTCGTCGACATCACTACTACTTGTGCCACCACCACTGCTTCCACCTCCCATTTTATCTCGAGAATTGTCCACTTTCCGCAAAAAATCTTCGTAATCGTCATAGTCGTCGCCGACTACAATTGGCGAATATTTTCTCTCTTTAATGGGTGCATTGCTTGATGAATTTGATGAATAGTTCCCAGATATTCTTGAAGATGAGCTTGTATTTCGATTTCTTTGACTATCATTATCCCGCTTGGTCATATGTTTTCCATCTACTTCATCCGAAGAGCTATGACCAGACTTATGGCTTTTGCAATCCTCGTCAATTAATGGATTAGATTTTGTCGTGCTATAAGTTTTCCCGTAGGTTGAGGTGTGATGGTTTCGGAGGGCTTGTCTTCTCTCTTTGCTCATGTAGATACATTCCTGTGATTAAGAATCAAATTGTTAATCACTCTCATTACTTCAATTTACCATTTTGCTTACCTGAAGAAGCGTATACCACTGATGGAGCGCTTCTGTATTATCATTCTGTACTCGAAGAAGGATCCTAGGCTCTTGTGGCAAGACAAGTGCTATGAGGGATCCACTTCGACGATTCTCCCAACGAATTTCGTCTACATCCGCTAATCTCAACTGTAAAAATAATTCTTCAATTTCCCATTTTTTGAAATTAATTTATTCAGAGAGAATTAAGCTTTACCTTAAAAATAAAACTTCCCATTTCCGAAAGCGTTACTCCCGACCTATGAACATTTGCACTTCTCCTGAAGCAATTAAGATAATCTCTTGTGAGAATAATATAGCGTTCCTTCCACCTCGCAAAGAGCTTCTCTCTTTGTTGCATCAAAACACCTTTTTTGACTGCGGGCGGATCGCCCCAGATATCCACGCATTCCGCACTCTTCCCCTTTTCCGTTGTTCCCCAAACGGACTGCGTTTTTATTGTTTCGTGGCCAAAGTCGAGAGTATTTGCGAATTTCTCCATCTATAAAAATACCATCACATTACTTCATTTTCTTGAAGTAATTAAGATTCTATATCTTACATCCGGATGATCCAACCAAAACGAAGATGTCGCGATCGAAATCCTCTTTGGATTGAGCAGAGTCGAACTACATTCTCTTGGTGACTTGGAATGTCTGAGAGTAAGCGTTGAAGCTCCTCCCGGAGTGAACAGAGACGTACTCCTTTTAGGTGGGAGTGGCAAAGGTTCCTCCAGACGTGGAGGGATATTTTGCAGATCATTCCCGCATTTTATCCGAATACTCTGACGTGGAAAGGAATTGGCAGAGTCTATCTTGTCAATCTAAAATAGAAGAAAGTTTTTAACTTGGTCCTAATTTTACCTCTTTTATTACAACTTTCCAATTTTTTATAGCTATAAAAAATAGAGCAAAGCTTGAATAAAATTTAGAAACAAAAAATATTTGTTTATAGCTGAATAATAGCAAAGTTAACAGAGCAGAAAAGCAGATTTTAAAATTCATGAATAGATTCAATCTTGCATTTGCATTGGCGCATGCCAAGCATCTTACAAAAGAATTGCTTCAACTTGGCATTGAATTAACTAATTCATTACTAAATTGTCTTTTAGATTCTATTCTCCCTTCTTACACATTTCCTTTTCCTCCGAAGTCTCCTCAAAGTCCCGACCATATTTCTCGTCGTATTTTTCAGTCTCATGGTCATTCTTTTTGGCATCTTGAAAGTTTTAAAACTTTTTCATGCAAATTGCAAAATAGTCTATTTCATTGCTTGAGAGCCCTCAACCTTTTCATAAACCATTAAACAATTTTAAAACTAAAATTTCTCTAAAAATTGTTCTTGAAATAAAGTAGTTCACAGCCACAAAACATCACTCACAAAACCGAGAGAAATCTGACACTGATTGTTAATATTCACAAGTCCCTTTCACAAAATTGAGGAGTGAATCCCGTTAAAATTATGAATCTTCTTCACCACCACCACACGTGCGTTGGTGGTCTTTGCCATTCACCAACTAAATCCTACACATTTCATGTCAAAATATCATAACTCTTCTCATTATGTAAATACAGTAATGAAATAACAGAAAAGGTTTATAATTTGTGTTGACAAGTCATGAACGGAACTAAAAAAAATATTGCATGACAAACAAAAAGAATGTCATTTGGCAGGACACTTGAAAAACGTAATTTTTGGCTCGTGTAAAGAAAAACTCAGAGGAAGTAAGAACGGAAGTTTGTAGACTTAAAAGAAGCTCCTTTTAGTTGTCGAAGAAGGAATGAAATGACAGGTTTTCTCAGTCATTAAAAGAAACTGCAATAAATTGTCTCAAAGACGATGTTATCTTGCGCAATGCGCAATATTATCTAATAATCGTCTCAGTACCTGTCTATTGAAATATATGGAGTTGGCAAAGTTGCCAACAACCACGCACACTCTCAGAGCCACGCATATGCACGACTTTTCTCCTTGAACAAGTTAATATCAAACTATCTGATAAGTTTAAAATCAGGATTTCTCACTAAAAACACAGCCAGTAAATACTATCTTATCACTAAAAACTGTGAAGATACTTAATTCAGAGTTTCACCTTGCACAAAAGACTGAACAGCAATTAACTGCAAATTCATGGACAACTTGTTTGTGAATGGAGAGGATGTGAAAAAATCTTCCAAATAAGTTGGCTAACACAGGAAAGGGAAATCGACTCATGAATGATGCGAGCAAAACTCATGATTTGGTTTCTCATGCCGTCAGCAAAACACGACTGATTTTAATGCGAAATCACATCAGCCAAAGGCTTTAATCTTTCTGAGAAAATGACACATTTTTCTAATCTAATCGGAGCCAGTCATTGTCCCCAGTGCCTCCACAGGCAGCAATCCAATTCAAAAGTAAATACTCCCGATAGTTTACACAAGCTTATATCTGAATTGATTCAAAAAGAAATGCTGACATGAAATCTCTCTTGACTCGAGTGCATGTCAAAAGGAGAAATTGAACTAGCAAACTATTATGGGAATCTCGCTAATCAAAATCGATTAAAAAAATATGCTAAACGCTTAATGATAGGGCCTTTGGGAAAGATGAAATAGCAAATATATATAATTAAAATTGCACTTTTGCTCTCCTTCCTGTTAAGATGACATACGCGGTGCACTTGACTCTTTTTCCCTTTAGAAAATTTTGCCACATGCCATCAATCGATCAATTCCTTTTTCTCTAATCCTTTCTAGAAAGCTTTTCTTATTAAATTATTTACTTTTTTATTTTATGAGTCTGGTTTTTTTCGAGAACCGATCACATCGATTATTTAACTCGTTTCTTATTGCTCGACAGTGCGTATGTGTGAGTCCATTCGGAAATGAAATCGAAACTCGACTTGGATGACATCAAGAAGGTAATAAATTACTTAATTGTCTACCGCACAGAGTTGATTGATGAGTTAGCAAAGTGCATAAAACAATAAGCGCGTTAAGATTTGCATGATAAAAGGTTTGCTTAATGATAGCAATAAAAAAATGTAGTGTTAAAGAGTGAAATTAGCAGGTGCAACATCTAGACCAAAATGCAAATGAAATGGCATTGAAAATTACATTTCATTCATATTTGAAAAACTGGTTATCATATTTTATGAGAGTTATCTAATTTCAGATAAGAACAGTAGGGGACTAATGGGATGTCCTAAAAGCTAACTTTCTTCCGGTCGAAGCAAATAAAAAATTAGAATATTTTAATTTTAAAAAATCCTACAAGCCTTTTGGTTAATCTTTAAAATATCGGCCACTTTTTATTCTTACCAAACTGCTATAAAAATACTCAGACATTTTAATTCTTTTTACGCAAATAAAAAACCTGTACAAAAGTATGTTTATTGCCGATAAAACGACATGAAATTAAGAGTGTGAGAACAACCATAAAAATATTCTTTAAAGCTATTAAACCAACTTACATAAGAAAGTTAAGGGAAGGACGTTGATAACTGTTTAGTTTAATTACATATAAATACTTTCATAATAAATTCCTTCCTTAACTTCTTGCTACCTGCAGGCTTCTTCCTTTCGTAGGCGGATATTTCCCAAAATTAAAATGCATACATAAGCTATTTACTATTTATGTAAAATTTTCAATGCATTTCCCGAAGGATTTCTTATCATAATGTGATAAGTGATTAGGCTAAGAGTTTAACGGCTTTAACAAACTGGTTTTTTAATTTTAAAGTGAATCTGCCAGAGTGAATGTTGACATGCAATAATTAGCACTTCCATTTTCCTTTTCAATGGGATGGGCTTCATTTGCCATTTCCCTTCACCGAGTGAAGGTGACAAAAAGGAAACTTCCTCTTTGTGAATTGTCTTTGTGGCATTGTTTAGATATATTTTGACAACTCCCACATTATCTACCTCGTGAGGGATGATCAAACTGATTAGACTGATTAAGGTAGCGTGCACAGAAGACAATTCACAATGCTTTTATGCAACAATTGCTCTTGTATCCAGTTATTTAAGAAGAATGCTACCCAACCAAAAGCATACAAAATTCAATCACTGCATTGTTCTCTAAAAATAAAATGCTCTTGCTATCTCTGTCCAAGTTCATTTTTAATTTCTATCAGGGGCGGATTATGTGGATTGTGGATTTGCCCACACACAAATCATTTCACTTTTCAAGTATCTGATCGTATCTGGTGCAAACCTTACAAAAATTGGACAGAAACTAATTTTATTACACTTATCAATGAAGATTTATAATCCCAAAAAAAGAGGGTCGCACATGTTCCAACTGATTTATCTTCGATTGACCAATAAGCAATTGTTTGGCATGACAGGAGCCTTGCACGATTCAAATTATTGACACGCACAAGCCAATTAATATTGTCAAAGAATTGGCAACAATACAACTAATTAAAGTTACTTACATGTAGAATAATTTTTATAACTTAATAACAAAAACTCTAAAACTATTTTAAAGAAATAACTGAATTATTTCGTCGAAAGTCACGACATATAAGAATGAAATTAATGATTGAGATAGTAAACTTAAAGAGAGCTCCAAGAATATTTTTGTCATAACCATTAGCATTTTTTTACTCGAATAATAAATTATGAGTTGCGTAATACTTCGTGAGTCAGTTTAATTCTTGCATTGTATTTTTTTACGATTATTTCTTAACCGTTTTAGCCTTACTTGAAAAGGTTGGGGGTGCAAGTTGCATTTTTAGGAGTAGTAAAAGTGTGGGCGGATGAGATATGTTGAGTTGGATGAAAACTGACTGGCTCAAAGTAAACTAATCAATTTCCTATTTGGAATGAATGATGAGTAAACTGTGAAGGGATGGCGGTTACGAAATTATGAAAGTAAAATTAAGTGAGCAAGATAAAAAACAATAGTTGACCGTTTGATCTTCATTAGCATTGAAATCAATTGCAAAACGCTTTTATTTAGATGCAATCATGATTTATTGACAATGAAGATGATCTGTTGCACCAACAATTGTCTTCAATGATAATTTTGACCTGATTGTTTACGATTTGATCGTTGTGAAAACGATGCTTTTAAAATTGACTGGCAATTTAGCCAATGCTAATGTTAACTGCTTACTTTTTGCACAAAAAGCTCGGATTTTTACCAACAAATTGTTGACTAATTTCTACTGCATGCATCACGAATACTTTGACCTTGTTTTCTATTCCAATCTCTGGTAGTAAAAACATCCAATTTTACATTTATTTGACATTGAGGAGGCTTTTGAATAACTCCCAATTTTATTGTCGAGAGAATACATTTTGGGATAAATCAAATATTTATTTCAACCTTGTCCAAAATAACTTATGGCTTTACCAATTCATGATCAAATCCACCAACTCTAAAATGGGAGCATAATAGCTTGGATCTCTCTTTGTTTTCCAACCCTTTTTGTTATGAAATCTAAATGACATTTAAATTTTCTTTAGTCAAACAATTAGCAAAAGATTTTGATAAACTAAAAGCTTATTATTCTTTACATACCATCACCCTTATCAATTCAATCTTAATGCAAAGCACTTACTTTTTTAGCTTAAAAAATCAGTATACCACCAGCATAAAAACTTTCTTTTGGGAGAGATAAAATTCGTTTTAAAATGCTCAATCCGTCTAAAGACTGGTGAGCAAAAATAGTAAAAAAAAGTAGTAAAAAACGTGACTACGTTTGTTAAACAATTTCAGAATTTTAAGCATCGATTTAATGCATGTCACGTTAAAAATTATATAAGGGCCCACACGGCGCTAGTCTAAAGGTAGCCATTTCAAGTAGCGAGACTAGATATTAAGTCATTAGTTTAATCGGCTTCTGTTTAGAAATAAAACTAGTCTAGAAGATATAAAAAGTGTAGAGGATTGACTCTTGAATTCAACTCTAATTTGGCATTAACAATTGAAAATTGCAACGAAGATTTTCTCATTTACAATCTGTTATGAAATGTGCAATTAATGAGCTCATTTTGGCAAGTAAACAATCAAGTACGTTGCACTACTTGGTGGCAAATTGTTTGGCTTAAAAAATTGAGCTTGTAAAAATGTGTAATTTGCACCAATAACTTTATCAATTTTATGATAAAATTATCAAAATGAAAACTGGAGTAAATATGATAATTAGGATATTTCTCCGATGCAATTCCGCTCGGAATTGAGTTGAGATGCCCTATTTAGCATTTGATTTAATGTCAATATCCTTTAAATGAAAATTGTTTACCACGTGTATAATCTAGTTTTTGCATGTTTAACGCGGAAGACCAGACGTGCACATATAATTTGGTAATACTAGTATAATTACGTAAACACTAATTTCAGAACTTTCGTTAGTGATTTAGGCTATCCGATAAAATCAAACTTTTAATCAATGGCTTAATTAACAATTCATGTTTTCATGTCAGACTAGCAAAGCTGCCTTTACCAAAGTCAGTTTGGGATAGGGCAGGTCAACAACTTTGAATCAGGTACATAGTCATCCGTGGTTGATATTTTCGATAATCTTGATCTTTATTGCTCTTTTTTGCTCTCCTAAATTTCTTGAAGCGTATCCCAAAACGAGGAAATGACGCTTGATTGATTTGAAGTAACGGTTTACAAGGGAGGATTTAGTACAAAAATATCTGATTAAAAAGCTGATTGTAATAATCAAATTTCGTTTTCACTCCCCCCTTCACGCACAATTAGCACATAATTTTTTACTTGCAGATTTTTTATTGAATAAAAAAATTTCTAGAGTAAATCAGACAATTTTTTTTATTCATTTGTCATAATTCCATTGTAAAAATAAATACAAATATAAAATATTTATGATCTAGCACGTTCTCATCATAATCATTTTACTCACCGCTTAGACTCAGGTCTCAGGTGCAGGCTTAAAGCGTGACAAATGGGCGTGACATATTTTCTTCTCTACAAAATTTACCAACAATTGTCATGCAAAGAGTTTCACTCAAAAAAATATCATTTTACTCAATCTTTTACGTATGCACTTCAAAAACATGAAAATTTCATGTATCTCCTTCTTTGGCCCATTTTCTTTAAACTTTACATCTCTTTCTTCTCTTAAACATTAGTTTTAAAACAAAAGATCAAAGTCAAAGGCAATCCCATACCCCATTCATTTCTTAAGTTTACCTTTTCAGTTCTGCAAGCCTCATTCCTCTAACCAATTATGTGAGGATTTTATTGTCTTTTGCGATTCGACTCCTTTTGTTTTAAAGCAATAAAATATTTTTGATGCCCTAATAAATTTGCTAAGCTCCTTATTTGAAGAGATGAAATGGCTGGAAAAATCGAAGGTAGCTGGACATGCAGACCACACTAAATTACTTTACCAATCAGCATAACTTTTGGACAGACAACCCAAGTATGTCACTAGGCTATCTTTATCATCCCATTCTAATGAAGAATGATTTTTTAACAGGTTAAAAATGAAAGGGAGGAGGTTCCAATGATGGCAGTTTGTTTACATGTTTACTTATTGCTTACATATGTCCTGCCTAAAAAGGTGAAGCCTACTTTTCAACTAAGCTCCCAGTAATTTACTCTGACCGACCGATTAAAAGGGAGCTTAAAATTCGCATTGTCGAAGCTAAATAGTAGCTTCACCTTTTATCCCATCATTATCCCATTTGAATTGAATGCGATAAAGATGATGACTTGGCTTTTGCAAGTTTCGATAAAAATTTTATCATGTAGGCGGACGCCGAGATACGTACCGGTTGGAAAAGTGAAATGATTCTCTGTTCTCTGGTGACCTGGTTTTTGTGATCTGATCAAAAAAATATTGCACGTTCACAAGCCAAAGGCGCATGCTTCCTTTACGCATGCGCTATTTCATTGTTCATGTGCGAGCAAAGGTAATAAACTAATGCGTTTTGTTCATGCTTCGGCTTGTTTCAAAATTAAAATTCTTCGAGGCAGAAATATCTACATGAGCTATGTGTCAGCGTCAGAGAATAACCGGAGGAGACTCTTCACTAATGATATGTTAATGTGGAGACATTCATCTCTTCAAGAAAGGTTCTTGCGAGAACATTGCAAAAGTTGTTGCTTGTAAAGTGTCATTTGGCTAATAATGATTTATAACTCATACCCGACAATATTAAAAAATAGCAGATGACACATTTTCTTTTAAATAATCAATCGGCCACCATCAAAGAATAATAATAATCAAATAAAAGAAAGCTGAAAGCGAAAGGAAATAGCAGATGCGATACGCAAATGAATTTCGAATAGTAGGCGTAAGAAAATTGAGGCATATCATTTTTATTTTTCAGTACAATGCACATACCTGATCATAGATAGGCTCATCATCATATCTTGGCGTAGAGGATTTGCTCCCAGTGCTTATCTTCTTGTAAGCAAGAGCCTCCATTCTTGAAGATTTCTACTATCACTTTCACAACTTTACATAATCTTGTCACTTTGCACTTGGCCTGTTGAAGGCAACCTAGTCAGAGAAAAAGGAGTTAACAAATAAACACTTTGTTCAATTGACGCCTTTAAAAGGATTGGAGGGTGACACGAGCCCAGTAGCTAGTGCATAGCTCTATTTCTGATTATTCTTCAACTCCACCACACCTACGCAGCACTTCTTGTACCATTTCTTTATCAAATTAAAATGACAAAGTAGAGCTATGAAATGGTTAGAGCCAGTGCCATATCTGCGGTTGCTTAAGATCTCTGCGGTTTCATTGATTATTTGTTGATGACTGAGACCTAATAAAGTAGAAAGAGAAAAGGAAAAATGAAATAAGTTATTTGCTTTGTAAATCATCACTTTACTTTTTTAGTCAACATTATTTTTAGACTCCATTTTTTACTTTTAGTTCCAGCCAATAGCTTAAAAAGGTCCTAAGTTGATTTAGGTAGCCATAAAGAAATGACTACTCTGATGACTCACTCGTGCATAATTACTGCTAAATGAAAATGCGGTCGCATTCTACCTAAAACCTTAGACTAAAAATGTCGTAAACACTTTTTGTTCATAATTTTTTTACTTGGAATATTTAACGGAATGGTGAATGGGTTATGTCGGTCGAATTAATAATCACAAAGTAAAGTAATAAAATTCAAGGAAAAGCCATTCAACTATTGAATGAAGCAATTCCAAATATTAATTCCTTTTTTGGTCATGCCTTCAAGTAATAAAAAGGAAACGAGATTCGAAATGAATTATTCAATATTTCAAGCTGGACTACAACTGACCTTTATTTAAAATTATTTCACATAAGTTATAAATTTGATATGCTTTTAAAATGAAATTTGATAAGATTGTCATAAAAAAGGCCTTTCTATCTTCGGCACTCGGCACATGTTCTTAAAAACGATATGACAAGTGAACAACGCTCTCTATTCATTTCAATATTTGTTGCCAAAAATGATGGGATTTTCTTGTCTTTAAAAAAATGNGAAACGAGATTCGAAATGAATTATTCAATATTTCAGGCTGGACTACAACTGACCTTTATTTAAAATTATTTCACATAACTTATGAATTTGATATGCTTTAAAAATGAAATTTGATAAGCTTGTCATAAAAAAGGCCTTTCTACCTTCGGCACTCGGCACATGTTTTTAAAAACGATATGACAAGTGAACAACGCTCTCTATTCATTTCAATATTTGTTGCCAAAAATGATGGGATTTTCTTGTCTTTTTAAAAATGCAATCAGTAAAGTATTGTCCAATAAGTGTCATAAATAAAAAGAGAAACTCAACAGTACCGTTGTCATCTTGAGCGATTCTTTCCTAATTGGTCCTTAAAAGGGGATGTATTTTCTTAAATGATTTTCAACAAGTTTTAAACAATCACTATCACCGAATTGATCACAAGTCAGAAATTACTTCCTAATTGATAAGAAAAGTTGAAGAGATTCCAATTATTTCTTTATGAAGAAACTGATATTTCTTAAATAAAAATTAGCTCTCGAAAATCGAATTTTTTCGGGATTTAATTAATCGCTTTGTTAATCCTTTCACTTAACTAATTGGAGCGGTCAATAACAAAATACGTGATTGCTTCTCTCCTCCTCCTCAGTCGGATAAAAACTAAGTAATAATTTCAAACACTTTTGGTTTTATTATTTTAGGGGAATTTATTGATGTAAAATGCACACCTTTTAGTTTAGAATTAATATTTTAGGCTCCCCAAAAAACCAAGTGCAACTACACGCTCAGCTCATGCACATCAAACTGGCGTCTTCGCCATTCGAGGTAACGCTGCATGCACTTTGTTATGAAGCAACTTCTTTGAGAGCCTATAACTGTGTGAGATTCGGAAGGAAAATAACTGTACATGCTTTTTTCTCTAAAATGATAAAAGGAGGTTTTGAAAAGGAGATTTTTGCACAGCGTTCAGTGTTCATGGAGCCATATCAGAGGCTGAAAGGAAGTAGCGCAGAATAGAAAAAATTTCTTGAAGCTTTACAACTAACCATACAAAGTACATAATCCCATACTTTAAAAAAAATAATAGCATTGCCTAAATACTAATCAGAATCACGACGCGTTCTCTCTTATCCTCCCCAAACTTTAAAGTATAATGGTTAGTATGCGACTTGATGCGATGTAAAATGCGAGCTTTTTTTCCGACGCTGAACGTTGATGATTATTACTTTGTTTATGTCTAGAAAATAATTGGAAAATCTTTGCCATTCTTGTCTGTAATAAAAGGATAATTTGAGATGGGCTATGTGTCTTTGTGGTTACCGTTAACCATCATATAATTCTAGAAATGTCGGTCTATATCTCGTCAGTCATTTTATGCAGACAATAGTTGACACTTTTATAAATTAGGACACATTTTAACCTCATTGTTAAATACGTAGAGATGAAATGCAGAGTGAAAACTTTGCCACAAAAGCGGTTTTATGAAATTATATGAAATTTTTAGAGAAAAATCACGTATTTGTTCTCATATTTTAGAGTAATAAAATGACCAAAATTATTAGAAACTCAAAAAGAAAAATTTGTAATGAATTGTAGAAAAAAATCTTTTCATGAGAGAAAAAATGCTAATATTTTAAATGGTAATTCGGATGTCCTTGCTTGTAATTTATCAATGTCATCGTCATGAATCACAGACATGTTTTCTCTTCGTAAATGATGTGCATACAAATGCTGAATCAATTGAATTGCAGATACTCTGATAGTTTTACAATTTGCAGAAAATTTATTGCCACTTGCCATGCTGGAATTGGTAATGCTGCTGTTCAACTGCTT
Source organism: Rambutsinella grinnellia (assembly GCA_027743725.1). Taxonomy (NCBI): domain Eukaryota; kingdom Metazoa; phylum Arthropoda; class Collembola; order Entomobryomorpha; family Entomobryidae; genus Rambutsinella; species Rambutsinella grinnellia. The sequence goes on along the minus strand of JAHZMU010000646.1, from coordinate 4,771 downwards.
CCTAATGACCTTCCCGTTATCACATTCAGATTAACATTTCAGATAGCGAAATGGCAATTATATTTATACTGTTTGTTTAAACCCGATTCTATAAAATGGCTCGGTTAGAAATTATAATTTTATTATTTTCTATAAGTCTATCCACAACTGAGGAATTACTAATATTAGACGAACCTCATCCGTACATAATTCAAACTGTGAACGGACCTGTACAAGGCATTATAGGAAATTCAAGGAATGAATCGAGACAATTCGTAAAATTTGTGGGGTTAAGGTATGCGAATCCAGCTAGAAGGTTTGAGCCGCCTGAACCCCTCCAAGAGAAATGGGATAGTCCAAAGCTATCAGATAAAGGAGGAAGTCCTTGTCCCCAAGTAAGTGAAGGGGGAAACTGGCACGAGAATGAAGATTGTCTTTTTCTCAACGTCTATGTTCCAAAAAGCCAACTTGATAAGGCCAAATCTAAACTGCCCGTCATGTTCTGGGTTCACGGTGGCGGCTTCGCCTTCGGTGATGGCTTTGGATTCGGTCCAGACTATTTTATGGAGACGGAAGAAGTCATCCTCGTAACGATAAATTACCGGCTTGGAGTACTCGGTTTCTTTTCAATGGAAGATGATATTTTTGTCGCAAATAATGGATTACGCGACCTACTCATGGGGCTGAAGTGGGTAAGAGAAAATATAGCAGAGTTCCAAGGGGATACTGAGAATGTGGTGATATTTGGAAACTCTGCGGGCTCAGCATGCGTCCACTATCTCATGATGAGCCCTTTAGCGCAAGGGCTTTTCCACAAGGCGATTTTACAAAGCGGTTCCTTCAGCTTCTGGAGCTACTCTCCAAACCCGAAAGAGACTGGTATTAAATTCGCTTCCTATTTGGGGTGTAATTCTACAAATACTCTGGATATTCGAAAGTGCCTTGAAGGAAAAAGTACAAGAGAGATGCTTCAGACCCAAGTCGACTTTTATCCGAGGTGGCCCAAAGCGAATGGCGTCAGTCGATTTTTGCCCACAGCTCTGGAGAAGAAAGATCCCTTTTTTGCTAGTAAACCCCACTCATTCTTCATCGGAAAGGGGAAGACAATTTACTCCAGTAAAGTTCCAGTTATGCTCGGCATCACGAGAAATGAAGGAAGCACGATCTTTGCCGCAAGTAATTTGAATAATTTTAATATTTTCACAAATTAATTATAAATATTTAAGGTGTATTCAGCGAGGATGGAGCACTCGACGACTTCAATAAAAGATGGAATCACTTCGCCCCCAAAACATTCTGTTACGATTCCTTCTTTCCGTTAAGAAATTATGGGCAAATGTCATCAAAATTGAGGCAATACTACTTCGGCCAGTCCCAATTCATGACTTTAGAACATTCAGTTGATACCTTATCAGTTCTCTATTCAGACGCCTTGTTTACCCTCCCATTAATGACTGCTGCGAAGGAAATGGTTGATGAAGGAATGAAAGTTTACCCATACATGTTTTCATTCGCGGGGAACTTCTCCCTTCGGCACCTCCTCAACGGAGTTGGCCTCCCTGGGATGGTTGGACATGGAGATGAGCTCCAATATTTATTTCCGCACGAAGCCTTAGGCCCTCCACTTGAGCCAGACTCGATTGGGGCGAAGTTCTCAAAATATTTTGTCCAGTTTTGGGTACATTTTGCGAAAAATGGGTGAGAAGAGAAGCACCGTTTAGTCGAGTGGAATTGGATTAATTAATCTGTTATTTTTACAGGAAGCCAGCCCAAACATTCGTGGATGGAGGAGAAGACTTGAAATGGTTGGCGATGAAAAAGACGAAGAAAATTGAAGATGTGGAAGTCCTCAGAATTCTCACAAAACCAAAAGTAGGCAAACTTGAGTTCGCTGATAGATTAAAATTTTGGGAGAAATTGTCAAATGAAATGCTCAAAAAAGGGAATGAAAAGTCAGAATTGTAACCGGATATGACCGGCAGGATACAAAAGATAATAAATTATTACTGATTATTTCTTGGCGTAATAAATAAAATGCTGACGCATATAAAAACGTCAATCGTTACTTGCATAAGGTGGAATGAGAAAGCTTTGAGGAATTTTTTTGGAGGAATAAATTTTAAAATGTTCACACTTACAAAGCTCCTCCTCCTAGTCTTTGTAGGTACGTGGGTGCCCCAAAGCTTGGCCAAATTTAAGAATTCAAATGGGGATGAAAAGCAAGGGAAGAATGATTGGTTCAAAAATTGGAAAGATAGTTATCAAGGGGAATTAGATGAACCTCGGAGGATGGAAAAGAAAGCAGAAATCATTTATTCTTTGAGGGACACCAGGTAAAGAAATTAAAACTATCTTTGTTCATTTACTCTAAAAAGTAATTTTCATCTAGCGACGGTTCCTGGAAAGTGATTAAAAGAGGAGATCCCCAACTCCCTCCAAATTGGGTGAAAGAAGGCCACACAAAGATTCTCGTACATGGCTACGGTCACAACCCAAATGCCGACCCTAATAAGCAAATCAAGGAACAAAATCTTCTAGAAATTGTTTCAGCTTACGAGTCTGTGAATAAATCGATAAATATTATTCTAATGAATTGGATGTCTTTGGGTGCGGGGAAATACAGAGATGTTGTCACCTACGTCCCTTATGCAGGCCAAGACTTGGCAGAGTTCCTTGCAAATATGACGAATGCAGGGCATTTAAAGATGAAATCAGTTCATGTCATTGCATTCGCGATGGGAGGGCATGTAGCTGGAGTGGCTGGAGATAGGGTGGGTCCCATGGTGGGAGGAAAGAAGATTAATAGAATTACAGGAATGGATCCAAGTGGAATTGGGTTTGATGCGCCTGGAGGCTCAAAGTATCTGAATAATTCGGTATCTCTGGACAAGAATGATGCGAAATTCGTTGATGTAAAAGATAATTAATTGGTAATCTAGAAATGTTAATGGCACAAGTAATTACAGATTATCCATTGCAATATGGGAAGCAATATGAAAGACGTGGATGAAAAAATGAATGAAGAAAGTGGACGGTTTGGGACTGCTGTGAAGGCTGGCCATGCTGATTTTTATGGTAACGATTTGAATTCTTTTTAAAAAATACTGAAACTATTAAGTTTTGTTTTTAGTAAACAAAGGGTCACTTCAGACTAGATATTGTCAACAGAGTGAGGAGACCCGGGGTAAATTTAACTAATTAATTAGGACCTGAAATGGAAGAAATCATTTTACTCTTGTCCATTTTAGAACTCGCGTGCTCTCAAAAAAGAGGTCCAATCTATTTCGCTGAATCAATCACGAACCAATATGTAGCTTGCCCTTGTGACGACCCAACACAGAATGCTTGCGAATGCACAATGGAAACTAAGGGAGAGCCCTTTGGTGACCCTTGCAGAGCAACGTGAGTATTCTCATAAAATTAGATTTAAAGTTTTGCTTTTTCTAATAACTAAAATATTACAGAGCTGCAGGGAAATATTATGTTCGCTTGCCTCCGAAGCAGGAAAAGGGGGGTAAGGTAGATGATGATTAGTAATAAATGGCTAAAGAATAAATAAAAAATTTAATTATTAACGGTCAGCCTTTATAGTTTTCTTTGTCGTCCACCCAATAAATAATTTTGACCGGGCGGGCTTGGCCATGAAGTCTGGAATGCATTCTGAAATATGTTGAGTAAAGTCTTTGTAGTTCCTCCGATATTTTCTTTATTCCGCGGGGGTTATCTCGAGAGAGTTGTTCTGGAGGGGAGTTGTCGATATCTTCTTTATTTTCGAGGTAGGGTGAATCCAACACGGGAGCCACTAATTGGGCACGGTACTTTGCCTTGTAGAGGAAATGACGAACTTCGGGTACATTAACGTAGGACATGGTTGGCCACTGGTTGTTCATAGAAGCGTTGATTGCATCGAGACAGTTTTGGCGTCTTAAGCGCTATTAAAATAATTTAATTTTAGCATTCTTCCTAAAATTAAATCCATTTAGTATAAAAATGATTGACTCACATCAACAATCTTCTGCTTTGCTTCGGATAATGGGAAGAAGGAATTTCGGTCTGTAGTAAGCAGAACCAAACAAGCTTGGCAGTCATCGGCAAGATATGAGACGTGGGCGTAGACGAAACCACTATAATAATAAATTATTAGTTAGTTAAAACTGCACAATATAATTAAGAGAAATATTTTAAGGAGTAATTACCTAGAGTCAAACCGAGGTAAACAAATTGGCACCCAACTATCCGCAGTCTTAAACGATTCTGAGGCATCAATCAAATTAAAGATGATGTGGAGGTCCATGGGATGCATAAAAACCTTCTTCATTCTTACGATACTCACCAACTGGTTATTTGCGACAAGTAAAGCAAAGACAACTGATGGTGGTGGCTAGAAAGTAATTAACATTTAAACTTTTGACTCAACAAGTAATCATTTCATTTGACTTACTTTATGCTTATTTAGAATCGTAGTAATCGTCTGGCTAATAGAATCTCTCACAGTATTAGCAAGAGGTAAACATCTCACCGCCCCCAGGACAAAACTCGGGTCGACTTCAATCAATCCTGCTAAATTATTCAGTAATCTTTCCGACCCTGCTAGAAGCCTTCTCAAATCATAATTCTTCCTCTTCTCAAATATCTGCTGAAGCTGCTTCGAAGTAAGAATGCTTAAAATTTGGTTGTAGAAATACATCAAATGGGTTTCGATTTGAGGGATGGACTCAGCCAATTGTGACACGCAAACTAGAATCAAAGGGCTTCTCACTAAAAATACGACATTCGTATCACCAACTTTAAC
>JAHZMU010000645.1:0-15456 GCA_027743725.1 Rambutsinella grinnellia | reverse complement strand
TAAATGATGTGACAGGCTACAAAGATAAAAGAAACTGTAGGCGAGATCATTAGCGCTTCCTTCCATTTCCTACGATGCCGTAAAATAAAAGGGAATGAAAAAAGCTAATTCATTTTTTTCCCTCGTTCGCTCCTCACAAGTCAGTGCATCATCATTATCATCAAGCATCAAAACTCATTTTTCTCGCTCTTCTACACACTTTCTTTTACTATCATTTTTCCTTGGCAGTTTTTTTCTGCGGAGCGGAGGAGTAGAAACTTCTTCTCTTCCTAAGTTTTATGGCCTTCCCAGCAGTGAGATGGGGACAAAAATGTTTATATTTTTTTAAAAATAAGCACTAAATGGGATATGGACGGTTGACTTGGACTCAGGAATCCTTTATCTTGATGAAGAAATTAAGGTTATAATGTGGTATTTTATATTCACTGCAGTGGAAGGAGATGACTCATTTTCATCAGCTATGCATGCGTCGTAAATAAAGATATTGCACATTTACCATCTCAAATTATACATTTCTTCGTCGTAAATAACGAGTCATTTTTAATCTGGCATTTTCACCATCTCTATCTCCCTTACACGAGAAATGAGATTAATACTTTTGCTCAAATTACACTTTTTTTCAAGAGAGAAGAAAATGACATATTTTTATGTCACGCACCAGCACAACTGGCTGAGATGCCGTTGCGTCCAACTGTTTCAATTTGTTTCGTATTCAGTACTTGGCCATATTGCTATTAAAGTAGGCTTTATACCAACAAAGGTCTGAAAGAAAACAGAGAAAACCTGTCGCAACACATGAAATGTTGTTACATTCTCACTACGACACACAAGTCAGTTGATCTTGAGCGGTGTAGGCTAGCCCTGTAGGATATAACATGCGAAAAGTCATCGGACATGATTTGTGGGAAACACTTGGCTCTCACCCACTGTCCTTTGCTTAATCATGGTTCTCATCTTTCTCTTCCTGGCTTTTTATTTATGTCCCTTTGAAACCAAAATTATGTCCTATTTTATACCATTAGTATCCACCTTATCCTCTTCATAGTTACAGTAGTAAATGGGTACTGGCAGCCATGCACCTTCCTGGAAAGAATTACACAGGCGAAGAAAATATAAAGTCACTCACCTTCCAGTTCATAATAAACTTTATTTCATTTTTTATACGTAGAATATTAGAACATTGCTTAGATTTTTGTCATTTCCTCGAATATTTGAAGTTTTTTTTTGGTATATTATGCGGAGAATGGGAATAACGAACTCTACTTTTCCTCCAGCTCAAACTCAAATATCTTTAGCTATTTATATTCGTAAAAAGGGATCGTCTTCATTATGCAAGATACAAGTTTGGGGTAAACAGCCGCTCATTTTTCATCTTTTTTACTCTTCTCCTCCCTGAGCAATAATACCCAACTTGTAATGATACAGGGTTTCTCCTCTTTACTAGAATTTCGCAACAGTAAGTGAAGCAAAAAGCGGAAGATGGAAAGTTGTGCCTTGTCGACTTTTTCATTGCGATTCCCTTGCGAATTCTGTTTCCATCCTTAAAAATAAAATGGATATTGCTCACGGTAGCTCCAAAAAAACTCTAGAGCTGATGATGGTTTATCATTTTGGCAGATGTAGTTTTCCTTCTCTCCTCGCTTCATATTGGATAAGGTAGGGCGAGCAAAAAGAAGTAAAAAGTTTCTCATTTTTCTCCCTTCTCTACACTTCTTTAAAACACTAGACGTATTTTCCATCAAAACCGAAAACTTTATTTATTTACTTTGCGTCTTTTCGAAAAAGTTTGTTTTTCTCCAGGAAAACATATGTGTACAGTCTCTAAGCTCTAGCTTAAGACTGTGCGCATTTTGCTTCAGCCTTTTCCTCTAATATGACAGACTAGTTCACTTTTCTACCTTTAGTTTTTAAACCAAAAGTGAAAATAGCAAAAAGGAAATCATTCCATTCATTCTTTCCCTTTCCAGAAGATTCATCCGCAATTTTTACAGAGGAAAATGAATAAAATGAATATATACGAGTGAAAGTTGAGGATTTCTTGCTATCCCGCTGTGCCACAGGAAAGCTACCGGCTATACCATTTCAACTCATTTCATTGCTTCCTTCCCATCCCTTTCATTTCACTCTCTACAGTCCCCACCAGAGTCACCAGCAGGCTACCTTTATCACAGTGCTCATCATTCATAATGATTGTCTTTCCAAACTTCTCTCTTGATGACGAGGGACGACTTACTGGCTTTGACTGTCTTTTCATTTTCACTAGCAAAAACGTGATCACTTAGCGGGAAAATAAGCCGTTTATTTACCATTCATTTTAAAACTCTGGGAAAAAACTTCCCACTTTTCCAACTAATTCAAACTTCATTTAGCAGCTTGAAAACTAGTAGTTAAGCAAGGTAAACATGTATTAGGAAGAGAAACAATAACAGTTTTCTAAAATGTTCCCAGAATTTCTTTCACCAACCTCTCTCATTCTCCACCCAACTTGCAAAGTTTATTTACATTTTAGTTGTAATTTTTTCCCCAACTCTTGGTGTGCAAAGGATAAGATAATCATCCTCCTTCATTCTCCCTTCAACTTCCGACATTTTCCCTTTGGATTGCTAATCTTGTTTTCTTTATTATTAAAGGAGTTAACTAACCGGAAACTTTTTTCTCCTCATCTCTACTAAAAGCATATATACATTTTTTAGCGAACAAAAAAGTTTTTTAATCTGTTTTTCCCATCTCATCCTCTACTTTCTCTCCTTTTTTCACCTTTGGTGATGCCACTGGGCTTTGTTAACTCTCTTCTCGAGAGGATTGCCCTTGTTATAATTTTTGCAAGGGATGGGCAAGTGAAAAAATGAGCTGTGTTTATACAATCTAAGATTAAATTCAATTTCACAATTACTTTTTTATATTCCTTCATCTAATATCATTTCAAGCTTAGAGGTTAAAGGTCAACTAAGCTTATGACTATCGAAATTATTTAGGGAGAATAATTATTCAAGCCTATTGCTTTCTCTTCTATATGCCTACAATGTCATATGAAAGATAATAGGGTATAGGATTCTCCTATTACTACGTTGTTATTACACCTGACTTTTATTAAACTTTTTCCTCCATAAAATTATAGGAATAGTTTGCACAGCAGTGAAAAACTTTCCTTCACACTGTGATTTCCTCATTTAACTTTTCTACCTGTAATATGTAATGGGAAGTTAAAATATTTTTTCCACGGATAGAAATGAACTTGTGTGAAAATGTGATGTTGATAAAATGGTGTTGGTGTGGTGGTGGTGATAATAATAATAGAATTCTATAGAGTTGCTTCCAACCCCTTCTCTGTTTTTCCACTTGACATGAAAAATTGTCTATTCAACTTTTCTCACTATGCATTTGTGTGTGGAGAGAGAAAGTAGAATTTCATTTTAAAATATTCACATCACCATATCATCATCCAGTGGAAGAGGAGAAAGTNCCATATCATCATCCAGAGGAGAAAGTCAAAGTGGATTGCACCCAACCCATGTTTGTACAGGGGAAACCTTCTGTTTGCAATATCGTAGTAAATAAAGTTTTCTCGGGATGAATTGATACAGATATATAATAGGAGTAGATATATACGAGAAGTCTCAGTTTTCCAAAGATATTCTGCATTGTTTCTAGAATTCTCCATTTCAAAGCGCTTTGAAACTACGTATTTGCCTTGTGGTCGCGTCAATCGCAGTAGCATTTACTTTGCCTCTATACAAACGACTTTTTCCTTATCGAAGTAGTCAAGTGCTGTGTAAACAGACATAAAAATAATTTCCCCTTTTAAATAACACAACACTATCATATTATCCCATTTCCTTTTCACACAAAGAAGGATACCTTTACTCAAGCTTTCCCACTTCACCGACACCACAGTATTATTGCTATTTACATACATATGGATTTACCTTTGAGAAGAGAGAGAGGAAAGCCATTCCAAACTCATTTCTTTCCTGGATTCTCCTCCTCCTGGAAGAGGAAAATGACTTTCGTAAGCAGAAGGCAACCGCAACATTGAAGAGTAGAAGTTGATGGGAAATGGCAGTGGCAGCTATACATATAGAGAAAATCCTGGCTTACCCATTACCTGCTCTCAATTCATTCTCTGTAGCAATTTATTTTTTCTCCAAGGCTTGGATTACTTATTCGATGGAGTAGGAATAAAAAATATCTTATAAAATATTTTTTTTATCCTTAAGTGCAAAGTTTAGGGAAGGGATGGTGGTTTCCCTAAATGAATATGGATGTATAGCTGTGGTAAAAGATTGTATTAGTTTATATATAGTTTTTTGCGCAATATTACTCTGGCTCCATGTAGTTACTCCTAGTTCACTACAACTTGTCTCTGGCTCGGTCTGTTGTGTCACCGAGCAAAGAGCTCAACGTCATGACCATTCTCTATCTACTTACTCAACTTTTCTGACATGATCTCCTTTTCGCATGGAATTCCACTTTCACATTAGGCATTATCTGTTTTCTCTTCCTCCTTTCTCTGAACAAGAACAAATGGGGATGACTATAGAAGTAAATGAAGTATATCAAATGGATATATAGGAACAGAGCCACACGCTAATGCTTTCAAGGAGAGGATGGCATGTGGCGTGGTGTTTTATTGCTTCATGTTTCCCTCTTCCTCTCTTCTTTTAGACTGCATTCCAATCTGTCTTTGTCTCCTAAATCTTCACCCAATGTCAGTCTTTTGCAAAGGTAGCTCTTAGCCTGGAGTATTAGTATTGGAATAGAAACATAAGAAAAGGGATTAGGATTAGAATAAGTAACTTGCTTCTGGTGACTCGCCCTTTTGCTCCCAGCTGGAGAAGCTTATCATCGAATGACTTACTCAAGGAATGAAAAGGATGATAAAGGGCAAATATAAAAACAAGGATAACATTTTCAACAAACTCGTCATCCCACATATCCATCTGAATTAATTATTATGTTTATATCCGCCTCAGCTTATTTAAAAGTTGCTATTCTTAGAAAACAATCTGTTAGGAATTCCGATTTCCTGTAATTCTAACTAAAGTCCTTGTGGTGGCGCTTCCAGGAACTCAAATATCAATCGGAATGATGAATCAGCTCATTTTTCTTCTTTCATATTGATGAACCTTTCTCATTCCAAAGTTTAATGTACTGTGACTTTTGAGTGATGTTCCACCATGTGGGGAGAAAGTGTATCAAGTTGGTATTGTGGACCCATTTCCGCTTCCCTTCCGCCCTGCTAATTTCAGTTAGAGCGTATGGGCAAGGGTTCCACATTTTAAAACTTTTTGGGAGTTGAAAAACGAGAGAAAGTTATTCCCAATGACTATCCCCTCCAAATATTGATTTTCTTCCGAAAGGGAGTTAATGTTTAGGAAAAAGTCAACGAATGTCGTTGACAGGAGAAAGTGGAATGGACGGGAAAGCAGAGGAAATGAATGGGTTATGCATGCAAATTACTACGAAGCCAAATTTTACCGCAGTGAAAATATGTTTGGAATTAAAAATGAGTGACAGTATTTCAATCTCACGTTCAATTGGTGCAAAATGTTTTTGGCAAAAAGGAAAGAAATGTAAACAAAGTGGTAAATGATTTTTTCTTGTTGTTTGCAGGCATTTGGCGTTGGGGGTGGTACCTTTGTGATGTAAGTTGAATCGAATATCTAGATTAAATTAAATTAAATATATTAAAGACTTACTTATGATATTTTTCTCTACTTTTCAGTGTAGACCATTAGAGTATCCTCTCAAAATGACCCATAGGACTGTTCGTGTAATGATAGGTAAGCCCAGACCTAAATTACCGCCGTCAATTAACTTTCATCTCATTTATTTTCACCACTCATTAAAGGATTCAGTAGCATCTGTAGTCGACCATGTTCGTTTGATGTTCCCATTACGGTGTTGAGAGATTTAATCAGGTTTCCCAACAACGAAACATGTTTCCCATTCCCTTACCCCGTGACCGGTACATTGCCATTTGTATTTACTCGTAAAAAAACTGGGAGCATTGCTAAAAATATAAAAATAACAAAGATTATTTTTATTGCTCAGGCTGTCATCACAATTCAGTGTGATTACACTTATTTCGCTATATTTTCAGTGACTCCCATTTCTTAGAAAGGGCACAACGCTTCCCAATCTACGACGAAACATTATTATTTCCAGATTATGATCAATGAATAAAAGTGTTCTGTTATGTAAGCCTTTTTACGAGCACTTTTCTTCTCCGTATCAGAAAGTTGGAGGTGACACTCTGCATTAAATGCACAACAAGACCGCCTTCTCATTCCCAAAGAGTATGACAGTGGCGAGTTAGAAAGGTGACGGTTGACGATTGTAATGTGATCATTTCGTTACGTGCTTTATCTTTACTGCTATCACAAAAATACACTTTCAGTTTATTTTCCTTGACTTTCGTATCTTCGTTTCGCACCAGTGCGGATAGAAATAGCTGTGATGTTTCCAAAGATATCCGGGAAAGGGACATAAATGGGAATGGCAGGAGCACATGCACACTTCGAATGTTTCGGAGTATCGAATGAAAACGGGGAAAAGTGAAAGTTGAATGACTTTAGTTGATCTGCGTCTGATGGGTCACCGAAGTTGAAATGAATTGCAAGATTGTTCAAATGTAAATAAGAGCAGAGACGTCATCCGGATTTCATTAATATCATATAACATAGCGCGTTATCTAATCACTTACACTTTTATTCAGGCGGCCTCCTTTCTAATCCTTTTAATTAAGAAAAGGAGGTCGGACTTACAAAAATTAGCGAGGCATAACAAGATGATATCCGATGACGTTTTCAGGATAATAATTTAGAAAAAATATTTTGAAAAATAACCTCCTTTGTATTTATAGCGTGGGTATGTTTTCATACTAAAGGCAGTTATTATCTTCCTTCCCGGTTTCCGACCTTCAAGTTCCTTATTACAAATTTTATGATCGGTAAAAAATAATATTAGTTTTACCTTGAGGGCTGCACGTTTTAATTTTTATCTTTTGGAAACCTCCGACATAGAAGAAACGCCTACAACTTGTATTCAGTAAAGATCGTTTTTCCTTCGTCGTTCCTTTAATCATCATCTTTTCAACAGATCGCATCTATGACTTTTCCCCGAATTGTCACGTTCTTTGATACAAAAACTGGGTCATTAGATATAACTAGGAGGACAAAAAAACCTGGCTTGTATAGATACAACCAGGTTTCGTTGATCAACTGCAATGAAATGAGGATAAACACGTCATAACGAAGTTAACAATTTCTCTCAAATTTCGTTTCTCTTGCCGGCTTCCAAAAGGAATTCCAAGTATTCATTTGAAACTCTCGATAAAATTAGAGTTCAATTCGGGAATATTAAAGCGATTTTAATTGGTTTAGTCTTGCAGTCGAATCAAATCCTATAGCAATATTTCAGTCAAATATGAAGCGGAGGAGGGAATCGCATTGCTCAATATCCATTTAGATTGAAGAGAGGGAACCTATTGGTTTATGCAATCAATGGAGGATTACTTTTACCTGGAAAAAGGTTTGTAGAGAAACGTGATAGGATTAGTCCGGCAGAGATGCAAAGACGTAAGTTCACGTTCATTCTGATTTTCGTTGTCGGTTTAAAAACGCGTAGGTGAATTTACTTTCACGTGTAAGAAAGGAATAAAACCGGCTATTTCATTTGTCTGTTTGACAAAGACAGTAAATAAAAGGGGAAGCAGTCAGCGTAAATTGAACATATCATTTAGTCTACTCCCCTCCATTTAAAATAGGTCATGTAACCCAAGACAAGATGGGTTTCAATCAAATCTGAAACAAAAGTAGAGATAAATGGGAGTACATACAAGTTTCAGACTTGAGTGAGCAAATAAGGATATAAAGTGAAGTAAAGGGGGAAGGTTATAATTAGGCAGGGATTTATGTCAAGCAGTGCCCCTCATCGTGATAATAATCATTGTCTACAATTTCCTTGGTTGAGTGCCTCCTCCTAAGTGGTGGTAAAAGCTGGAATTTATCTCTGCCAGTAGGACCAACAATAAGTTGGGGAAGCTATTCAGACAAGTTGCAAACAAACTGGGTTTTTAAGCTATAACCACGGCAAGCTCTCTCATGTTTGATTAATTTAATGTTTGTTCCTTTCCCCTGCTTATTGAGTCGGAAACAATGGAGTTGTAGCCAAAGGGCTTAAATCATTTAGTGCTCATTATATTGTTTCGCTTAGTTTTTGTGGTTTTAACCACGCTTATCTGTTGGATTACTGTTTATATTTGAAATAATAGATTGGTCAGACGGAAACTGGCCAAGAGAAAACTTTTATGGCTACCCAAAAGCAGTTAAAATTATTTGGAATAGAAAGAGGAAACCAAAAATAGTATTGAAGTTGTGGCAAAATATTTTACGAAATGAAATATTTGTTTTCATTTTCTCCCGTTGGCATTTTCCTACAAGGTTTGGGAGGAAGAAAGGAGCCTCCCACGCACAATAGAAAGAAGTTCGTTGGCAGAATTGCAAACGAAGAAGAATCTTTTTTTGAAGGAGTAGCGTGAATTTTGTAATACGTCAAGTGAAACATGACATGACATGACATGAGTTTGACGGGAGATATACTTTCACTTTCTTTTATGTCCACTTGATATTTTCTCAGTGTCCTTGTGTGGTAAGAATACTCTTTAAAAGAGATCATAAAATGGGGTTGCCAATTGCATTTAGGTTCCCTTGTGGCATACTTTTGAAAGAGAGTACATTTCACAATACCAGATCCGCATGATTGTATTCATTCTGGTTTTATATTAACTTTTGGTGAAAGCAATTGTGTAACGAAACAAAAAATTTTAACACAGTAATTAACCATTGTCCAGTCTAGCCATTGTGATAAAATTAGCTGGAGGCCAGAATAGTCACATATTTAAAAAATTAATAGACTTTTCCTCGAATGTGATGAATGGCATGTGTATTCCATTTTGGCCATTTCCTCTTATCCAAACTAATTAACAGGACTAGTGTTACAGGATGATATTTTTGCCCAAGGCCAGTTCCCTTCATCCCACTTGACTTGTTGTCACTAACATTAATATCACGAATCAAATTCGTTTTCAAATTATGGCTTTTCCGGTGAACTGCTCCAGTGCATTTAGTTACGGAATTTCGCCAATTTGAAAGCTGTTGATAACATATGAAATGAGATGTTTTATCAGATTTTCATATATATTACATTAGCATTGATTACTTTGATAGAAAAAAGATGCTTTTGCTTTGATCTTCTTCTGATTTCGCTTGGTTTGGAAATTGGAGAAGGGAGGTAGGAGAGAAAGCGTGTAAATACTACTGAGAAGGAGGCGAGTACAATTCTCCCATTTTGAATTCGGAGATGAAAGAGAACCGGGACTGTTTTTCGGTATCATCATCACCGAGAAAGTAAAGGGAGAAGTTGCGAAATGCATTGTTTGCTTTTTGTCTCTCCTTGTCTGTGATATCAATATCTGTATTTTGCGTCATTCAATGCTTTTATCATCATGAATAGGTAATTGGAAAGTGTTTTTGCCACAGGAGCAATGTACTACTACGTAGTAAGGCATTATGTAAGATATTGACAATTCGACATTTTTGGTCCAGCAGCCTTCCGCGATAGTGACAAATTACGTGGGAAATGCGGAGGTGGGAAGGGGCGACATTTTTCGATAGGTTGACAAAGACAGAAGAAAAAGGAGAGAAAATGGGAGAATTATTAACAGACCTAGAGTCCTCGAGCTACAAGCTTTTTTTTGTGATTTGAGACCGAACGACTTTTCTTTGCTTGGAGGACAAAGAAGGAGTCGAGAAATGGAAAGGGCGACAACGACCTGTGTTGGTTTTTCCAAAATAAAAACTGTTATTGCGTAAGAAATAGTAAAGTTTGAGTGGAAAGGTGAATGAAATAGGAATGTTAGGAAAACAGCGATAGTGTAATGAATGCGAGGAGTGAATGAATCTATTAAATGGGTAAAATGTCTATGGGAGCAATTCACTTTATTGTTAGAGAGTAGCGGGCGTTCCTCGAGAAATGAGGTATTTAAAGTGGCATAATATTTCAGAAGTGTATAACCAACTACTGAATATATCATTCTAGGACATTTGTGACAATGAGAATGAACGTATTGCATAAAATAACTGTTATTTTATCGTTTCAAACGGTGCCACTTTCAAAGTCAAACATTTATAGCGTTGTAAATAGGGGGAGAAAATCTGTATTTTCTTGTCTCTTTCGGAAAGGATGTAAAGTTGGAACATTATGACACATATGTATAGGTTGAATGGCACCTTTGGGATTAGAGTGAAAGCGCCACCACTCTCTCGTATTATGTAAAATGCATGAAAAGAAGCGGGGAAAGAGAGTCCCCACAAGCCATACTACAATATGAAATTTCCTCTCATCCCCCACTCCAATGAGCTTAGTCCTTCTTCAACTTTTTTGTTGTCCTCGGACGGAAATCCTATATAAAGAGACATTGAGAAGGAGAATGGAAGGATTCACAATAGAATTAGGTTTTTGTTGAGGTGTGCGCACTCCCACAATGAAACGAGGTGTGTTCTCCACTATCCCGTGTGAAGGAATTGGAAAGTACAGCCTCCATCCACACAGCTTATTTTATTTATCCAACTTTCACCTTGATTTCACTATGAGTAGATTCAGCTCTGGGATTTTATCCAAGATGCTTGTCACCTTGCATCTCCTTTGTAATATGAGTTGATGTTAAAAATTCATTTCTATAGACAAAAGGCTGAATTGAGAAAACTCGTTGAGAGCTGTCCTGCTCCATCTTGAAATGAATATGACATGGATGGGTACTCTCTGGCAGGGGTGGAATACCCAACATAAAAGTGTTTAGTTAAACTTTTATAGTCAATATTAATATATTGAAAGGATCAATTCATACAAAGGTAGTTGTTTGCTTCTCCCTCTGAACAACTTTTCTCCTTTTTATGTACTATATTAGCTTGAATTCTTCAGGGTATTCCTGCAATAGACTCTTTTGTTCTGGATGACATTGAAAGTGATGAAGAGAAAGTTTTCTTTATAATTTTATTAACCCCATCTACTAAAAGGAACATTGACTGATGCTACTGATCTTTATTTGTTTTGGCTAGAAATGATATAAACATGGATGATACCTAACTGATTTGGTTTCTATTTCAGGTTCGATATGGATCCTGCCATCTTTTCTCTCGTTTACGCCAATCTTCCTTGGTATTTACACAACACAAGATTACCTTGATGCCAGGAGCCAGAATCCTGAACTCTGTGATTTCGTCCCTAATACAGGTAAGCCCACCATATTTTGCTAATCTCTGTCTGCCATAAGATACAACTATGCTTTAGCAAAACGCAATGCAATACGCCACTTTTAGACACGCAACAGTAAATGTGGGGAAAGCAGAAATAAGAAATATAATACTTTAGAGAGGCTGAGTAAATAAGGTGCACATTTCTCATCCGAACCAACTAAAATACTATACATCATACTTGCCGTCATTGTTGAATGGTTCTGGTTTGTAATGTCATATCTACTATTGGAGATGGAGATGAAGGCAGAGAAAAATTTCCCATCAGTTTTGACACTCACACGCGAAATATATGAGGGAAACCTGTTATCGTTGAGCTCTCTTTCAAGGAAACCTATCCACTGGGTGCGTGACTAGGAAAGCTAATCCCATCCCTGAAGGGCCTTAATATTGGAGAAATTGGAAACAAAAACATTCATAGAGGGAAGAAATGAAACAAGAAAAGTTTGATGAAAAAATAGGCTTATAATATTTTTCGTGGAATGTGCCAATATTCCATGTTCTCTTTTTTCTGCTCTCTGTTCTTCCCTCCCACTTGAGTGAACCTGTTTCCGAACTCGTGGACAGAAATGAGAAAGAGAAATGCATTATTTCATGGTTGACTACTTCCATTCCCTTTTTCCATTTCCGATATCCCTCCACAGATTATACTAGGAAATGGATCCCGTACGAGTTAGACTTTTTTTTGTTTTCTATTCTCCCGAAAAATATTGTCATCGTTCATCGTCAACGTCATCATCCACACATCACCCCTATGCACTCTTGCAATAAATGGGTCCTTCAATTCTTTATGGTGATAGGGTACACTTTTTTTTGCACTTTGAAGAACAAAAGGGAATCCTTGACAAATTATGGATTGTTGGGTGGAAGCTTGTAGAGCATAAATATTGGGAAAATAAATCTTCTTTGTCCTACTTTACTAGGTCATGAATGACTACTACTTGTGATGAACCCGGCACTGCTTTATGACAAGTTCACCATTACTTTCCGACCTTGTCCTTTTGTTTCTCAATAAAAAATTTGCAATTGGAGGAATAAAAAAGTTTGCAAGTTAAAGCAATCCTTGATAAGATTGGATGAAATGGCGATTAGCTCATAACGGAAGGTGAATTAAGAATGAGATGAGCAATGAACCTTTTTATTTGTGTTTGAGGAGATCCGACTACTCCTACTTCGGTAATAAATGACCAGGGTGGAGCTGTGCAAACACGGACTGAATAAAAAGTACGGTCCCTCTACTTTCTATTTGATTAGGAATATCTTTTGTTAGCACAGACGAGTAAGTGGAGTGGAGAGTGCAGGCCATAAAACATGGCATGATTTTTATGTGGTGTCATTTGAGCTAAAGCTTGATTTATATAGAAAAGTGGAGGAAATATATGACCTTTAATACTCCAAATAATTGGCCTTGTCTGCAAGACTAGATTTGGCCACGGAGACTGAATGCGCTTGGTGATCATTTCCTTCGTCATCATCAATGGGACTAAATCATAAATAATTTGTGTGCACAGTTGGACTCGATAGCCATTGATTGATGTTCATCGAAGTGAAGGAGAGAGTGACGAGTGATTAATGCGGGTCCCTGGAATTGCATTCCGAAATTGTATAGTTGATGATGACCATTCGGAATCCAACTGAAGAATGTGGAAGAGGAAGTTATAAAATTGGAAATGAAGTGACTATTTCTCATCACATTCAATAACTTCCCATATGTTCCTTCGTTTGACCTTAGGCATTTGAAATGGTGGTTGTCACATGGCATGTGAATCTACTTGAAATTTTGTAGCTTTCTCCCCATATCTCTGTAATTGAGCCGTATATAGGAGAAAAAATAATCGAATGGTTATTTGGCCAAGTCCAATTATTTCAATGAATTGTTGATGATTCCAGAAAAAAGGCTTTTTATACCGCTTTTCATTCCTACTGAGTATGATTGGACTGAAGTATGGTCAAAATTTGATGTTGTTTACCTGCTGGTTTTAAGCTATACGGGCCTATTTTTACTGAAAATTGTCGCTACTCATTTCCCCTCACTTTTCCACAAAGGTAAAATACGAACATGGTCTACTGGCCACTTACTTCGTTTCATTATTAACTGATAATGGAAATTTTTAGATTTAGTATTTTTCCTGGGATTTGTGATTATAGTTAGCTCATCATTATAATCAAGAGCTATTCGGTTTCCCAACTTAATTAAATTTTTAAACATGAGTTTTCTACCCTGGCCCACCCTGGCCTTGATATTAAGCTATCACAGTCTAATCAATTATGAAGGGATAATAGACTATCCGAACTCGAATTGGTTAGTTCCCGACAGTATAAAAGTATCGGAGAGCCTTTTATAAATGCTTTATCGACTTGATGGATGAACTTTTATAGCATCAGACTTTTCGATTGCCTTTTTACTCCGCCACATATTTCCAACTTTTAATTTCGAGAACAGGTGCTTCAACCTGTCATGTTTTATTCGCCTTATTAAAAATTCTTCATTCAAATCAGAGGCCCACTTAGCTCAAGAGAAAGGTGGATATTACGTACCATTATTGGATTGAAAGGGATGTTTCCATCAAAGAAAAATGCTAAGCTATAAGAGAAAATATAGGTAAAGTAGAATAATATATGGCACATGAAGGGGGTCGGGGTCTTTTCATATGAATAGTGTCTGCTGTTCGAAAGCGTTTGTTTTGTTTCCAGACGTGCAGCTGTTTCCCTTAGAAAAATGGTCTACACTCCCTCTAACAAAGAGTCCTTATCAGCCATACTTAATCTCCGCTACTCGCCTCCACTCGGTGTATAATGCTCACTCGGTATGATGGTGGTTGGAGTCTAGTGGTGGAGGTTACAATATACTCATGTGAATCCGTTCATCCATACCTAGAAGCTGGATAGGGGTTACAATATGCTGGGTTTGTGTTCGATGCTTTCACTCAATAAAATATTGTGCTCAAGGGTCTCCTTCGACTATTCTATAGTTGTGCCTGGAAGCAAGAAAAATTTATCATACACCTTTCTCTACTTTCACTTTGAAGGGAAACTCAGGAAGAGATGAGATGTGGAAATTGTATCAATTTCCAAATAGAGCCACTTCTCTTGGTTCACTATTCAAATTTAAAAATAGACATTGCTACGGGTAGTGAACTCCGATACAGTCATCGGAGTATTGTGAAATATGACATGCTACAGTGTGACATTAAAGGAGCTGAAATATTTGCAAAATGTTATGTAATATTTTTATTTGCTTAAGCTATACTTATTTTATTTACAAGCATATTATGAACATAAGAAATAGGGTTACTTTGGGTTGATTACACAACCACAACAAACCCGGATTTTTTGTCCTTTTTTCGCGAGATTTTCTAATTATTTTGTTATCGGCTCCCACACACACACGTTTCCCATGAAATTGATATGACATGAAAGGAGAAAAAGGAGAAAAAACCACACATACTCTCACACACACGCCAACAACTTTTCCTAACAAAACCATCAACGATTTAGATAAAAAAAAAGCCTCGAAACTTGAACCTCAAGGGAAGCGTTTCTCATCCGAGATTTGTTTTTGCGGGAGGAGTATAAAGTGAATGAGAGGAGATCATTTAGTTTCATATGAAACTGGATTTGATGATATTGTGGTGATGACGATAGACTATTGTGTGAATTGTGTGATGAGCGAGAATGTAGCGGTTGCATGATAATGATGTGATCACGGGAGCCAGAGAAAAGACGGAGAGTATTTTATAATATGCATCTAATAGCTCCAGCTTCCGCTCGTGATTTCTAAATTATGCTTCATGTTATAATTTTTAGATGTTAATCAGCGTTGGTATTCATGTGAAATGTGGTTTTCTCTTTCTAGTGGTCATTAAGTAGGATCATTTGTGTAATGGATAAAGCCAAAGCTATTGTATCACGCATCTACGTTTCGGACGTGATTACCATTTTGTTTACATTTAATTTGATCCGCTTTAATTAATCCCAATCACTCCACAAGGAAACCTTTCTTGAGTAGGTTTTTAGGCTGTCTGATAAGGGACATGACAAGACATGACCCTAACCCAACATCTGTTTCTTTCAGAGTTATCTTTCCAAATAAATATATTTATTTGGTCCACCTGCCACTTTTCCCGTGCTCGTGCCTAAC